>JACEVL010000673.1:262500-292544 GCA_020284085.1 Aporrectodea caliginosa
CTTCACTCTCAATTGCTCATGCGCTTCGGCGTGAAACTCCGATTCAGTGTCCGCGCTGTAGTCGGGAGCGCCTCTGAGTAGAAATCTTGAAGGGGCGCTATATAAATATCTGAAATGAATGAATGAATGATCATTCTACCATTACCGTCATCCAACCTGTCTCGTATTTCTAATTGAAACTTGCTTTCTCTGCCGATATTTTCGCTGGTCTCTCGGGTAACCGGAATTGGACCTCCATTTGATAGATTCTGTGGACAGCCCCCCTCTGACTAGACACAAAGCGCATTAATAAGCGACGATAAAGTCGGTGATGATAACGACGATGATTTAGTATCACCATGATAGTAATCACCATCATTGGTATCATCATCGCATCATAATCATCATAATTGTTATTATCGTCCTCTCCCTTTCAGAAATCCTCTGCCCCTTGGCCCCTTACCACTCTCGCCGCACAAATTCTAAACATCATCCACCGTAGCCGTCCGACTGTCTGCCTGCCTGATCCTCTGGTTCTGGCTCCGCGACAACTCGTCTACAGACTTTTCGTCTACGAGACTTCGTCTATAGACACTTAGCCTACTGACATTTCATCTACAAGTGTAGGCCCTATCTGTATCCATTACAGCTAATCAACAGACGCCGCTTTCTTATAGTTTCGCTAAAGCGTGCTAAATATTCTCAGGAATCCAGCTTCTCATTACTGAAAAGATTATTTTCACCAATCCAGCTTCTATTGAATGGAAACTTAGTTTCGAATTAACATCAAGCACGCATCTGTAAGAGATCTCCGCAGAGCCGTCGACTCTACTAATTAAGACTAATTAGGTGTCATTAATCGGATCCAGCTTGGCTTCCAGCTTCTATTTACGGTAAAAATTATTTCGATCAATCCAGCTTCTATTTCAACACAGGAATGTTTTCATCAATCCCACTTCCATTTACGAAAACACTTTTTTCATCAATCCAGCTTCCATTTTAAAGTGACAATATCAAATAACATTGTAGACGAAATGTCGGTAGACGAAGACGAAATGTCTGTAGATGAAATGTCGTAGACGAAAAGTGTGTAGACGAATTGTTGTGACACCTCTGGATCTTGCTTGACCTGTAACCGATGTTGAGCTTACATGCCTATCGAGTTTGTTTTGACTGAGCGTCTGTTAATAAGCTGTTAATAAGCTGTTTCCCGCGACTTCGCTTTTTTGGGCGCTGTCGAAATCTCCAGATAAAGATTACGATTTTTTTGTACGTGTGTTTGTAGGTAAGTACATTTGTATTATACATGCATGCATGTATATGTATTTATGAACCCAAATATTTATTAAATGCCTGTGGGGAAGCTTCGCATATGCATTAATTATGTACCACATTATAAGCATTGTCTTAATTCAGAGTGATTTGTAGTATAGGCTACCTGCAGTGCTGCACCAAACTGACAGCTGTTCCCGAAGCACTCGAATTAACATCAAGCACGCATCTGTAAGAGATCTCCGCAGAGCCGTCGACTCTACTAATTAAGACTAATTAGGTGTCATTAATCGGAATAAACTGTACAACTGGCTAGTGAATTTCCTGCAGGATAGGAAGCATGCAGCCAGATTCGTAGGGCAGTTATCTGCAGTAGTAACCATGCATCAATGCAAGTGTAGTCCAGGGATCAGGTGTTGGACCTTCATCCTTTATTATCAATACGACAGACCTGAAACCCATTCTTGCCAAAAACAAGATCTTGAAAGTACGCTGACGACACTTATCTAATCGTAGGAGCTTCGTTGAGAGACACAATACGAAAAGAACTGGACGGAGTGAGGATCTGGGCGACACGAAACAACTTGCGACTTAATTAATACCAGCAGATCAGTGGCGGTTTTACCGGGGGGGCTAGGGGGGCTGTAGCCCCCTAGATGGAAAGTTAGCCCCCCTAGTTTTTCTCAGCCCCCCTATGCACACTTTAGCCCCCCTAGTTTAACGTTTACTTAGGTAACAAAGCCTTATAAATCTCCTGATGCTTAATTCTCAATGGATCAACAGAGTTTGAGTAAAACTCCTTTGTGGATAATGTTGGTCTGTAAATCTTGGAACCTGTAACATATCACAATCACATATCACGAACTCCTGCACTGCTGCCTCAATCAGAGAGTGCTCAGATGATCAGATCCAAGCACATGTCTATCTATATACTAATTGCTGCCCTGTTACTACAGAAGGGCTGGGGTGTTCAAGAAGAGACTGAAGAACAGATTACAGCCTGGGCAGCCGAGATTAGGCCAGCCGCAAGCACTCAATGATGCACGATGGGGTGACATCAGCTTTAGGAGCAGGGATAGCAGCAGGGCAACAGCAACACCAAGAGAGGGATAGACAGACACCTGTAGCTCCCCAGAACTGGATCTGGGAGTGGCAAGCCGAATTACAGCCTCCTCTGTGTACTATAGTGTAAACTGTAGGTGTGTATGACTATTTGTGTATACAGAGCAGTGTGCACTATAATACATTTGGGCACGCACATAGGTCTACACAAATTAATGGATAAATTCATTGTAAGAAGTAGAAAAAGAAAAGCTGATGAGTTACACGATGAACTTTCTACGGCATTGATAACGCTATGACAGGTATGTAAAACGAGTACACATGAGATGGAATCATTCATGGGAGAACTTGCCCCAGTTTGGCAGCAATATATTTACCCGCAAATACTGAGGGCGGGGATAGATTTTCTAACCCGCAGATGGAATTGAGGTGCATGCTTTGTAGTGAGGGATACAGTCTTCTCTCCACAATAAATTCAATTTTAATTTTAACAGTCAAACTGGTGCATTTTTGGACAATTATGAGATAGAATGTCGACTGGAATTCGTTGGTTCATCGTGTGTGCGTGAGCCCGCCACTGGTAACTCTTTCAGCTTACCGTGCATTGTTTTGCTAACTGATGCAATAGATTCGTCGTAATGACATTTAGCATCTTAATATTCTTGGCTAGCGCAGAGAGCGCCTCTGAGTAGGCCTAGATATCTTGAAGTGACGCTATATAAGACACGATTTTCATACAGACAGGATTACACGATGCGGAATATGTTTAACAATTTCTGCAGATGACTATGCCCTGTGCTTTTCCTGATTTAATCATATTTGCAAGGCTTACATTAACAATTCCTGTAGGCTATCTCTAGCCAGTTCCGAAAGAAGCTTTTCAACCCTGAAGAGAGTCAAAACTTATCTCCGGTCAAACGTGTCAAAGCAGAGATTGAATCACCTTTGCATGCTTAGTATTGAGAAGGAACTTGGTCTTCCATCAGTATACAATAGCAGTAACTGTTGTTAATAAATTTGCAACCATAAAAAATGGACATCTTAATTTGTTGCTGAAAACTTAAAATATCTTGGTATAATCTTGCTAAAACTTTGCAAAGAGGTAGAAGATGTTGCATGAACAATAAAAAGGATCAAGTCGATACAAAAATGTACTACACAGATGAAGTTTTTTCCATCAGCTTTTCTTTTTTCATACTGACATAATCGTACTTTAGAGATTATTCTGTTTATCAGAACGTCGGCCAGACAATATTAATTTTCATTTCAGTACTCGGTTGCTGAAACGGGTAACCTGGGTCAACACGCTCAGCAGTATGAACACGTACATTAGACCCAATAAGAAGGGGCTAAAGCACTTTTTAGCCCCCCCAGTCCAAAAACTCTAGAACAGCCACTGCAGCAAATCCAGAGAGATGCTCATAGCCCGAAGGGGAAAGTGGACAGTCAGTTACTATCAACGATGAACATTGAACAGTTGATGCAGGTGATGATCGTGAAAGTGAGTCAAAAGCTCTATGTGAACCAAATGTAAAACGTTTCAAACTGCTGGACAGTGGCTTCTATCCCCCCTAAACAACCGGGTTCAATCCCTCCGCTTCCCCCCTCCTGGGCCGGGTCTCCCCTCTCTCCCAGATCCAATATTGCCGACTTGAGTTTTAGCTCATTCCCATGAGCGTATTTAGGGGGAGTGTTACGGATTCAAGCTCCCCTTCCGAAATAAGTTCCGGAATTTTTTTATGCTTTTACATGTGAAATACCAAAAAAACTGAATTTTGCTACCATCTCCAATGGAACCCCCCAATCTTAAACCCCTCCGAAATTTTTTCCTGGCTACGCCCATGCTCATTTCTGATTAGATAAAATTAATGTGTCTGTAATTTTATAGGTTTCGTCTGCTAAAATATCATCAATCCAACTTCCATTTATGCGAAGATTTCTTTCATCAATCCAGCTTCCATTGAGGCAAATAATTATTTTCTTCAATCCAGCTTCCATTTTAAATTGGCCATATATATCATGGATACCAATGCAAAATAATTGAAGCACTTAAAATGGAGGATTACCGGAGAAGTTGTTCAATGTTTAAGCATGCGAGTCAACAGTGTGAATTAAGTATAGATTAAAATCTCGCATTCACAATGCAACGAATTCATCAATCTAAACATCTTGAGTTGAGCATTAATGCATTGTGGCATGGAGAGGAGAGTTGCTCACAATGCAGTAAGGATCATAAGGTTCAAGTAAAGGTTACAGTTACTAATTGGGCACAGACGTACGCCACGGTACCGGTAAGTCGCTAACCTGCTAAAGTTGAAGGCTTGACACTTTTGGCAGTGTTCTGTCCATTTGATGGACCATACAATGATTTATGGGTAGTTTGGGTGTGAAATGTAGACTTTACTGTGGGATCCTAAGAAAGACTTGGGATTTAACCCCCCAACCCCCGGCAATTCTCACCCGGTGTAAATGTTTATTTTTGTCACAACTATGCAGACGATAATGTCGCACGATTAAGTGTGAGAAGCCGAGAACTAAATAGGCCTAAACACAATAAATTAAGGAATAGGCCTATATGATGAAATTACATAACACATTAATTACAGTGTGTTAATAAAATCGAGTGACTTAATCGGATGATGTCACCGGTTCACACTAATTTATACAAGAAAATTGAGTCAGTAACTTGTAAAAGTGTGATTAAAATTGAAAAAACTCACTTCCCCCCCTGTTTTTCACCGGGCTCAACTTGAGCCCGCCCTGTATAGGGATAGAAGCCCCTGCTGCTGGAATCCGTTTCTGACACATACACGGTGCAGGTGATGAAAGCCTTTCTGCCGAACTTAAACGATATCGTTTCCCGAAAGTAGGCCCTACATCAACACTTGCCTAAACTGTTCTGTGTATACCTGCCTCTTCAGTTTCGTGTGAGAGACTTTTTTTTAGCTCAGTCGGTTATAAAGTCAACAAAACACGGTGCTCACTAGAACTTAATAGTCTTAACATGCATGTACTGGTTTGTTTACGTAATTGGCTGAAAAACTGAAAAACGTAAACATGACTATACCACTATGAACAAATAACTACTAAATAGTAATACATAATAATACTAGTAAAAGATAAACAATGAATAATGTTGATTTTGTATTTTGTCACTACTTATTGGGGAATAGGGCCTAAATCCATTTAATCACAATTAACTATTAATTAATCGTTAATTCTTAAATATTTAACTATTCTAAAGAAATTTAATCATTAACAGCCGTATGCATCTTTAAAGAAATGCAAAAGTCATAAAATTACTATGCAGTTTAGCTTTCAACACCATTGAACCAATGTATGTCAAAATTAACGCACAGTGGGTACGGTAAGAACCTTAATAAAGTAGGCTACAGACGGCACAGAATTCAATACGGTTGGTCCAGGGTATATCAGAGTAAATTGTCTGGTGTTAATGCAAGAACATTCCTTACACAATATTTCTGCGGATCTTGTGTGATGTGAAGGCTATGCCGTCTGCGGATAAAGTAGTCAACTAAAGTCAAAGAAAGCAGTTTATTAACGAGTCGATACACAAATACAATAGCTAGCAGTTTAGTAGGCTACTTTAGTCAAAAACCAAGGCTGTCAAAACCTGGTTCTCAACTAGTACCTACATGGAAAATTGGAGATAGTCTACTGTCTACTGATTGTGCGTATAACGCGTTTCTCCATTTAGACGGGCAAATTCTAATTAGGCTACATGTATTAATCGTTATTAGTAAAAAAATTCAATTCACGTAAGGTCACACGAATTTGAGAAGTGGTTATAGTGAATATAGTCAGTTAAGCAATCTAATCTAATATGTCTAATACAATAACTTTTATAGCACCATTTTTATAATGACCATTTTTTGTAAGGGTACAGCATACAAATAGCCAGTGCAGGAGCAGCAGGACGCGATTTATGGGAGAGCGGTAGCGCAATTTTATAATTATGGTCACCATAGGCTATAATCTCGAAATAAATCGGCCACCTCTGCATTATATAATGGTTGTCTGGCGCTTGTCCCACCTGGTCAGAGGATCAGACGGGTAGCATGCACAACAGTTTTCAAAAGCAAAAAGTTGAACAAATAAAGAAATGATGTACTGGCACTACGACTAGCTTCAACTCTAGCTCCTTCGGAAGTCAACTCCACGTAATGTTTGCCTACAACCGCACAACGTAAAATTATACCGATTTGTCAAAGACGTTGAACATTTAGATAATTCACACAGTACTGTAATAAGGTTATATGCGTGGAATGTAAAAGCGCCAAATATGAATGTGATGGAAGAGCATGAACTATAAAGTTATGTTTTCGTATTTATATCACCATGTCACGTCATGTGTTGCAGTGACTGGAACTTCTAAATGGCTTCTCTGTGTCTCCAGTAAGAATCCCTTAATCCTCCTCATAATGTGTTTGCAACTTTACAATTTGCTGTGACGTTAACTGATTATTGCATTGATTATAACTAAATGGTTTATCTCCACTCCAGTAATTCAGCAATTGCATACCTAAGTCCTAACAGCAGTGTTGTTCTGTGGAATCTATATTATAGCTTCAAATGATATTAATTTCAATTTAACTAATTTTAGGAATAGAATGCAAATATGAGTTACTTAAGTAATTTTACAACTATTTTCACGCAATATAATGCCATAATTACGTACGGCACACTGAGGTTAAACGAATAACGATACGGACATGCAAAGCTACAGGCGTTGGGCGGCTTCAGGCCCCATCGGAAGCCGCAACCGGGGCGTAGGACCTTGTACCAAGTTGTTTTTTAAGGCTGGCAGAAATTATGGCAGCCAAAGTCAACATTAAATTATTACATTATTCGTCTCTTTTCTCTTCCGTGAAGGGACCCAACTTCACCCAAGTCTCACTTATTAGAGTCACCTATATCAGTGCTACTAAAACTGTCGTCTGGCGTCGGTCCATGACTCGATGATAACCGGAATCTCAATTTTTATCGAACTCAAATAAACTATTAAATTGTATACAGTGTAAAGCTGTTTTAACGGAGGAAACGACATGGTGTTCATACATAATAAACAGTTGTTAACATGTAACACTATCAAATGTATAGCTGTAACAAACGGTGACAATATTATGAGATGTAAATTTGATTGTGACAAGTCATATTATGTATAAAGCTGATGTTGAAAAGAACTGTTCCACAATACGATTAGTAAAACAGTTACTGGTCCCTAGCATCAGACAGTTTGGAAGCACTGACCTATATGACGACAAACTGGTCTGAAATGACGAGTGATCAACATAATAGTTTTACAATACTTTAACACAACCGGTATAAACAGACCCAGAACTAAAAAGCTAAACTAACAAGAAATATGATTCATTCAGCATTTTGTTCATTCAATGTTTTGTTCATTCAAAATTTAAACTCCACTATCTTGAGTGTGCATATTTAATATGCACACTCAAGCTATTGGAGTTTAAGAATGCATTTGGTATGGCCTTCATTGGAGCTACATCTGCTCTCAAGGATAAATTCCTTAGCCTTTTACTCATCGTTGAAAACCATTCTTTTCAGCCACGACTGGGTCGGGACTGCCTCTGAGTAGGCATCTTGAAGGGGCAGTATATCAAGTTTATATTGATTGATTAAATAATAGCAATAACAGCAATAATAATACTGACAACTGGAACATTGCTAACCTTTCCTGGTTTCAAACTGAAATTCTGCAGCATCAGACCAGCCCAAGTCATTTCTGGCTCGCACCTGAAGGTCATACGTTGTGCTTGGGGTTAGGTCATACAGCTGATAGGTCAACATTGGTTTATTGACGTCGTCATGACGTATGTGCTCTATCCATTTCCCAAACGTTTTACCTCCAGATCCATCCTCTGCCACGCTAACCTAAAATTATCAAATGTTTTGATTCAGCATCTATAAATCTGTAAGTCTGCATATTCAAGAACTACACTGTCTGTTCCGGTGTCACGACAATAATTCGTCTACCGACATTTCGTCTACGACACTTCGTCTACACATATTTCTCACTACCGACATTTCGTCTACAGTTATTTGATATTGTCACTTTAAAATGGACTTAGATTGATGAAAAAACTGTTTCCCTAAATGGAAGTGGGATTAATGAAAACACTCCTGTGTTGAAATAGAACCTGGATTGATCGAAATAATTTTTCCCGTAAATAGAAGCTGCATGGATACCAAGCTAGATGCATGGATGAGACTAAGTTTCCATTCAATAGAAGTTGGATTCATGAAAATAATCTTTTCAGTAATTAGAAGTTGGATTAGCCTACTGAGAATATTTTGCACGTTTTAGTGAACTATAAGAAAGCGGCCTCTGCTCAGCCGTAATGGATAAATATACACATGTAGACGAAATGTCGGTAGGTGTAGTGTCTGTAGACGAAGTGTCGTAGACGAGTTGTCGCGGAACCGCCTCTTCCATAATGAAGAGGGCTTAATTAGTGACTTCTAGGTGCACCAAAACCAGGCCATGACATAGCACAGTGCAACTCAAATGGGACACACAGTCATTGAGTTTTCTAGTTATAATTAAATGAAGCAATCCAATGATCAGCTTTGAAGTGATTGAGGCACATACACAGATATGCGAACTCAGCTAGAGAGGATCCGTTTTAGATGGGTGAATTTGAGTGACCATAACATGACTTCCTCACTTCTGGTGTTCCTGACCAACTGAATTTCAACCACGCTTCACCAATAGTAGTATAATTACTGTAAGCTGCAGCAGCCAGCGGCGAATAACATGCATTGGAATTAATTATAATAATAATAATAATAATAATAATAATAATAATAATAATAATAATAGTAATAATAATAATAATAATAATAATAATAATAATAATAATAATAATAATAATAAGTAATAGTAATAATAATAATAATGATAATAATAATAGTAATAGTAATAGTAATAATAATAATAATAATAATAATAGTGTTACCAATAATAATAATAATAATAATAATAATAATAATAATAATAATAATAATAATAATAATAATAAGCATAATAGTAATACTAATAATAATAATAATAATAATAATAATAATAATAAATAATAATAGTAATAATAATAATAATATTCGTTTATAAGTTCAAACTGACAAGTACGTAGTTAAGATTACATGATATAGTAGTATAGAGATGATAACAGGTTTAACAGGAATCGAATTTAACTGTATGGCAACCTGCAAGGCGCCCATCTGTCCGACTGCTCGTTTTAGTCGCCACCTTGGGAGTGGAACGCTTAGTCAACCTTATGGGGCTAGTAGGTATTGAACCCACATCCTTCTGATTTTCGTGCCAGCATTTTACCTTTCATCCACCTCCTCGGTTAGATTAAATTAGGTATTCATTTACTGGTCATTAATTAAGATAGCCAGATATGAGACAAAGTAGCATACTGGTTAGAGCGTTCATTTTATAACACTGAGAGCATGGGTTTGAAACTCCTCCTCCTCTGAGACGTTTGCTGTGTACTGTGTATGGACTTTGAGCAAGTCCGTCATTCACAACTGCCCATCTCTGTCAACTGATTCCTGCCTATTAGACAATTGTGCTTAATAAATGCTTAACAATAATAACAACAGCCATATCTGTTAAGTAGCCTTTATTAAATGTAAGTAAACAGCACTTTACATTCAAAATCAAAAGTAATTTGGTATAAAGAAAACAATGTTATTCCTTTATTCACTCACTCAGCCAGTCAGTTGTTGATTCAGTGTGTTAACTGGTTCTATAGCCAGCCAACCAGTCAGCTTAGTTAGACAGTCACTGCTATTTACTTGCTTACTCATTCAACTTTCTGCCAACAAAACTGAACTGAATGTTGCGTAGGGAAAGTAAGTAACTTCTGTTCCTAACCGTTCTAAACTTGAATTCATACTCCTTGATTGGAAGGCCTCCTGTGATTGGCTTTTTCCAGGCGATGATATACGACCTACCCGCTTCCGCCTTTGATTCAGAAATAATCTGGATAGGGCTTGGCTTGCCTGAATAAAGAGCAGAAGCACATAGACATATGAATAACAAGAGTAATTAGATAAACAAAAAGGGATGAGGAAGATGACGTCAGGGCCGCATTAAGGCTAATGTACAGTGACAGTAGGAACGAACAACAATCAATATATAAATCATTAATCATTCATGTCAATATTTAAAATTAGAGAATAGCTGACAAAGTTTAATTTGAGTGAATTCTTAGATGTCAGTCATGGTCATCACCAGTTAGGACTTGACTTGGATGCACATTACAGCGAAGCCTTGTGAACTTTCATATATTTATTTAAGTTGCAGCATTTTCACTAGATATAACAATAAGTTAATAACAAGCACATTAAGAAATTTCTTCACTTTCGAAAATGCGGGCCCTCAAAACTGTGGGCCCGGTGCTGCAGCACCCTTAGCACCCCTCCCCCTCCTTAATGTGGGCCTGGAGGCTGGATGAGGTGGAAGATGACAAAAAGCAGAAGAAAATGATCCAGGAACTCGGATAATGGCATCTTCCCTTGATTCTGGATGGACATCTGTTGGTTGCATATGAGCAGAAGCCGTCCAGAGGTGACATTTCCAGTTGAGCACTGCTTGCTCACTCATAAACGTTCTCTTCTTAACGACGTTTAACATCATCAGGATTAGCTATGAGAGCTCATCTAATTAATTTCTCCTTAAGCGGCTCTATAAAAATCTCCATTTGCAACCTGCAACATATAATTTCTTATCTGCCTCTTTCAACTCCAAGTTCTGACGCATGGCCTCGATCGGGCCTGAAGGACCGTTCAGGAGAAGGACATATACAACAACAGCCAGCCAACAACTGGAGAACCAACCTTTCCTGACAGAATGCACCGTGGACTCATTTACATGTATTCTGTTTACATCCTGTTCTGCTTAATGGAAAATACAAAATAGTGTAATGTCTCAGAATGCTATACACTCAACATGCCATACTGGTTAAGGCACAATAAGAGCTGAAGTGTAACACTAAATATTGACTGTTATTATTGGCATTATTCCCCTTTAACGTGGAGCATTGTGTTTGACCTTTGGAGTAAACAATATACTGATAATGGCATTCAAACGGAGTTCGGTGGTGAAGGCTCTCACCTGACTAATTCTTTGAAAAATGAACACGGTTGAGGCCATACAGTCGCTATAGAAAAAAGTGTAGAACTACATTTAAAGTCATGTTCCCAACGAATTCATGTTAATGAGTCCACACCATACATAGCGTACTTGTTTGGCTTCCCTATAAACTTTCCAATACAGGATGCACTTGGAGTAGAACATATGATGCAGACGTGATAAGGCAAACATTTATCTGGAGAACCAACCTTTCCTGACAAAATACACTGTAGACTCGCTAACGGGGAGAGTACGGATACAAGCCTCTACTGCAGATACCTTGAGCAAGCCCTTTGCTCACTATTGCTCATTGCTCAACGCCATCTATGTTTGCTTAGCAACTGATAGCCAGGAATGGAAATTAAATAGGCCTAAGCATGACTTTCGTCTAACCAAGTCCCGGTTAGGGGCAGTACGCTTAAAGGTACACTATAGACGGTCCTTAATTTAATTTAGTTTTATCTAACATGGTTCGGCTGTTTAGGTGCATCACTGAGAAGAGCGAAGGGCTTGGAGTGAGTTTTACCGATAGACAATGTGGAGAGGAGTAGACCTAGCGTATACATAAGAACAGGGTACTTATAAGAACAAATTAGAAGAGGAGGACGATTGCTCGTTTCGTCTGTTAGATCTGTGCAACGGGTAGTGGAATAATTGAGGTATTGAGATTACATGGGCCATCCACAAATGTCTCCTCCAGTGGCTGTTACCATTTCTGAGTATTGGGGAGTGTATCGTTTAGACAATTAAGGCAATAGCAGAGGTTTGTTATTTTGTTCTAAAGCATGAGCCGTTAAACATCCTGTCTAGTAATGAGTTTGGTCTGGCATTGCATTGGTAATTATATCATAGACTAAGAGCATTGGTTCAAGTGTAGCCTACTGTACTGCCCTACAGTTAAATGCGCACGGTGTTACTCATATGATTAAACTTGAACAGAAAAAACTGCTGTCACGGATCCTACATTAGACAGCCGGTGACCGAACACATAACGCAATCGTTAAATGAAGTGGAGGACAAAATCCAGTTCACCTAATAACTAGATAGCGATGATCGCTTACTATGAACAGCAACAGTGATCTTGTGTTCCCCGTATCTTCCGTCCATTTCAACCTCTGCTCGACATATATAGATGCCATCATCCTTCAGAGTTATGTTTGTTATACGAAGACCTTCGTCCAGTATCTCGTACCGACCACCTGTATCGAATAAACCCAACAGATTTTAGTACTCTCGCTAGATATCCAATCTTACCATCAGTAGTAGGCCTAGTGATTATACCGGTTTCGGTGCAATAGAAGTTATTTTTAACTTGAGATACACCCTGAAAGACCTTTCGAGCGCCAACAAAGCCTCCAGACGAGCTCAACCAGTTTTGGCGCAACATAAGTTATTTCTTATTCAAGGTAGAACTGACGTGAACCCAACGCAACCCAACGCAATCTTACTGCTTCCAGACCGGTTTCAGCGCAGATCTGGCGTTTTAAAAGTTAACTCATATTTCAGGAAGGTCCTATGAGCCCTAACAACAGCCCATGGAGGAGTTTCCACAGGCACACCCACAGTTTGCGGCCCAGTTTGAAGGCTGGGCTCAAACAATTGACACAAAAATGGTTATGGCCAAAATAGTAATAACGATCGATTAAAGTTTTTAATTTCGCAAAAGCCTATTCAAGCGGTGCAGCAATGTGATCAAAGGAACGGTAACAGCCGTGGAATCAGTCTCGCATATGAGGTCTAAGGTCATGGCGATTTTGAAGTGCACAGTTTTCTTCATGAACTCTACTCGGGCTTCTTCCTGACTTTGTTTGATTACGTCTTTTTTCATCTATTCGTTAAAAAATGGGCGATGTTCCTAAAGATTTGCGCCGGATCTCGTCATTCACTGCGCTATATTTTCCAACTTCGTCGATAATCAACTTGTAGCCTACTCTTCTTCGCTGATCAGATTGTCATCGAGCACCTTCGAAACATGGTTGTGAATGGTGTTGAACTAACTGCTTGCCAGCACATGCATGGCCTCTAGTTACGCCGCCTTAGCCGAACATCTTCGTCTGAAGGCAACGCCCAAGGCATCGACCAACACCGTAAAACCCTCAAGAATGAATCCAGGCACTAGCCCAACTCCTGTTGCCAGCAAGGAAGTTCCTTCGGCACCCATACCAAGTCCAAAAGAGTGCACAAATAGCGGATTGAAACAGTTGACCATATTTGCAGCTCTACGGTACTTTTTAAACATCTAATAAACTTAACTAATAGAACTGAACTAAACACCCATGAACTTCATGAACTTCGATAAGACAAAAACGATTATATTTGGCGACAAAGATGTCACCCAGCGGATTGTTTTGGAAAGAGGACAGCTGGAAAATGTAGAGAGGTTTACTTACCTTGGAAGCAATATGACTTATAACCTAGACTGCAGAAGCGAAATAAAGATACGAATAGCCAAGGGAACAACGATGTTGAAAGCAATGGACAAGATGCTGAACTTCAGGTGCATGGTCTAAGGTTATGTCCTCTACAATGATCATCATCTCCATAATCACGAGCATCATCATCACCACCATCCTCATATAGTCATTATCCTTATCATCCTCGTCATCTTCGTCATCACCATTGTCATTGTCATCATTATCATCATCCTCATTATCACCATCCATTGGAAGAGCAGTACAATCAGCACGAAAACCAAGATTGGAGTATTAAAGACACGTGTGTTCAGCAGCATGATGTATGGTTGCGAGACATGGGTGCTAACAGAAGATTCGCAAAGGACTCAAGGAGAGTGTTTTGCAAAGGAGAGTTAACATTCGAGAGAAAATGCTACAGAAAAATTCTGAGGCTATGATGGACTCAGAAGGTAAGCAACGAAGAGGTATACAAAAAAGTGGAAATGACCGAGAACCTCACGCAGAAAGTTATTCAGCGAAAACTTGGATTGTTCGAACATATTTGTAGAATGAAAGAGGACAGTAAGATCAGGGCCCTTATGTTTGGAGTAATGGATGGTATGAACAAAAGAGGCAGACCGCATAGAGAATGGACAGATGACATTGAAGAGTGGCGTGGAACAGATCTGCGGAGACTGTGTCGCGCGGCTCAGGGCGGAGTCGGATGAAGAGACACATTGTGAAGAGGGCATCGGACACCTAGAGGCACTGAGCCCACGGTTATTTACGATGATGATAAACACCCAGAACAGTGAAAAACATTCATGGAATTCAATCACTTTACAGTATCGGATAGCGACGTAATTTATTCTTAATTTGTAAGTCAGGCAATTGGCGATCAATTAGGGTATAATCCAATACAAAACAACAGAGTACTTGTGTGGGCTGTCGATACAACTTGGTGCTTCTTGTGGGGCAGGAATGAATTTCAGAGGCAAGAAGGAAGAGTTGTCTATATATATATATATATATTATATATATATATATATATATTATATATATATTATTTTATATAGACAAATCGCTATATATATATATAGAAACGACTTGCTAGTATGAGATCCGTATGGAATGACACCAATGAATCGGACAGCTCGCTTTGAAGGATGGTCAGCCTCAGAGCCTCTGTAGGCCTATATATGTTTCACTTATAAGTAAAGGCCCATATTAAATTACAATAAGTGAGGTAGGAATAGATCAGCGTGTAGGCCTAATTAAAGAGTTAACCGATCCTGGGTGGCAATAAATAGGAGGCACGATTTAGGATCCCTTTCTTCTTTGCTATTTTGGAGGAGATTGTCTTAATGTGTTTTTGCTGCTCTAATATTACTCCTTGAAATTTTGGATGAGGTAACCTGAGTGATGTGTGCAGGATCGCCTCCCTGGTTTGGCGATGTCAGTTGGGCCTTGCCCAAACCTATCTGCGGGACTCTTGTTGTCCCGTATCGGGCGCCCAGGGTTGTCGCTCTTTGCTCCTTTGGGAGGGGGTGCTCACAGTCCCGTTTGCCCGCACAGCTACCCTGCAAAATCGTGCTTTCTCAGTGGTGGGCCCGACCTTCTGGAATGGACTGCCATTTGAATTGCGCCTGCTTCCCAGAACGCTCTCTGACACATTCTATACTAACCTGAAAACTGTTCTTTTTGGCCGTGATGGAGTCGGGAGTAGTTCTGAGTAGTTCCCTTGAAGAGGTGCTACATAAATCATCTGAATGAATTAATTGAACATAACTGACCTGTCAGAATGCGGTCTCCGTTGTATCGCCATGACACCTCGGGCGTTGGTCTGCCACTGGCCCGACATTCGATCACAGCATCCGTGTAGATAGTCGGATGCTGGACTTCAGGTGCATGATCAAAGGTTATGTCCTCTACAATGATCATCATCTCCATAATCACTAGCATCATCATCACCACCATCCTCATTGTCACCATCCTTATAATCCTCGTCATCTTCGTCATCACCATTGTCATTATCATCATCCTCATTATCATCATCCTTCACTACTTCTCACTAGCCTTCAAGAATTTTGATATCTTATAGCTCTTCACCTGGCACCTCCAACTCACATTTCTGTGTAACCATGTACACTTTAAAAAATTTTGTAATAACAATAATAATCATCTGAGAGGTAAGTGCAGAGAGGTGCAGTAACAATTCCATTATGTCACACACAAATATGTCTTGTTCATAGAAAATGCCCAGAGGTCGAAGACCGTATCAGGGCCCTAAGACACTCTGCGCGTCGGTGTCGAAATGGAGCCAGCTTGTCGCGCACCACAGAAAGTCCGTCTTCTCGGTCTTGAGTCGCAATCTGTTGCACCTCATCCATTCAGCGATCCGCTCAATGCCAAGCTCCATTCGCCGGCTCTGCTGTGCGACTGTCGATGGAGGTCCCCAAGTGTAGAGCTGAGAGTCGTTGGCAGAAGTCTAAGATGTAGTCTGACATAAGGTTATTCATAGAAGTCTAAGATGTAGTCTGACATAAGGTTATTCATAGAAGTCTGAGATGTAGTCTGGCATAAGGCTATTCACTGCTTTGATAGTTTTCAAGCACAGCTTGTAAGCAATCTGCTGACGAACACGCAGCCAGGGTAGGTTATCGCGCAGTAACATGAGTAACATGATCGGATGGTGTCCGGCCACATATGAGACACGCAGCGGAGTTGAGCACCGACTTTATCTGGTCTAGCTGACAAGTCGGCACACCCGCCAGTAGGCTGTTGCAGTAGTCAACCATAGAGACAATGAAGCTGTTGACCAGGATGATGGCGGTTGAGGTTGGAATGAATCTGCGGATGGTTTTGATACGAAGCAGTTTTTAAAAACACTCTCGAACGTGTTGCTTCACGTGGTCCCTCATCGTCACACAGCTGTCAAAGAGGACGCCAAAGTTGCGCGGATTGTGTCAGCTGGTCCAACTCCTGCATCATTAAGAGCGAAGGTACTGCCCTCAAGTTTATAGTGACGCCGTAGGGTGGTGTAACATAAGAATTCACACTTAGATGGATCGAGTTTGAGACGCCATCTCCTCTTATATGCTATCGATACACAGCAGCACTCTCTGTTTCAGTTCAGCGGTTTGTGATGGTACACAGAGGAAGTAACGCTGTGTATCATCTGCATAGCAGTGGTGGAGGAGGCCATGTGTTTCTGTGATTCTCTCTACATCGGACGTATAATTATAGTTAAAAGATGAGAGGACCGAGCGCTGGCCCTTGTTGAACACCACAGGTGATCAGCCTAGGTGACGTCTCCTCCCCTGCCAAATGGACGGATTGTGTGCGCCCTTTAATGTACATAGGATTCAAGTCAACTGAGCACTCTGCCTTTGATTCTGAATGAGTGCGTCAGTCGATGAATTAAGATGGCGCGATAAACTGTGTCGAATGCAATCTACGTAATAAGTAGCGACAGGAGAGCCAGTTGTCGTGCATCTATGGCATCCACCTCAAAGTCGCCGCGTAGGGACCCTGGGCAAGTCCTTCACTCGCAATTGCTCATGCGCGCTTCGGCGTGAAACTCCGATTCAGCGTCAGCGCAGTAGTCGGGAGCGCCTCTGAATGGGAAATCTGGTAGGGGCGCTATAACAAGTGTTCAAATACAATACAATACAATTAACTACATCCCAGAACACTTTCAGAAGGCCGATGATTACAGCCTGACATCGGTGACCAAGACGTAAAATGAGGAAGATGAGGATGAAAAGAAAAGAGAGAGAGAGAGAGAGAGAGAGAGAGAGAGAGAGAGAGAGAGAGAGAGAGAGAGAGAGAGAGAGAGAGAGAGAGAGAGAGAGAGAGAGAGAGAGAGAGAAATGAATGCATACTGAATAGGAAAACATTGGTCGATTTCTCCCACACCGTTCCCTCTATCATTCCAGTGCATTTGTAGACGCCTTCATCCTGCTTCTCAAATCCAGTGATGTACAACTTCCGAAAAACCGTGCCCTCGTCCTCCACGTACATCCTATTAAAGAGATACAGAAAATTTCTAAATTTTATTTTAGGCAAAGTTTTGTTAAAGGTTAAAGTGATAATTTCTTCATTTACAATTGTAACCAGCTCATTCAAAATTTCAATGCAACCAGAAACAGAACAGACAAAGTACTAAGATAAATCGAATCAAATCATCAAATCAAATCTTCTTTTATTGCAACCCAAAATAAAAATAATAATAAAACATCATTAAACACAAAAGGGTACTACATTGGCAAGCAAAGGGAAACCCAGAAGGGATAAAGGAATCCCGCTGAGTAGGGCCACCCTAATAGCAATTACAGCAAATATATCACCAAGATGGTCAACACAGTGAACAAATTTCCCAATCTAATGGCTTAACCCCAAAATTCAATACAGTAAATTAATCAATAAAGTCTACACTTCAAGTTAGCAAAATACTAGATAATTCTTAACTAAGAACTTAACTATTATCTTAACTACACGCGGCTATTTACACTTTATGAAAAATGCTAATTTATAATGTGGAAGAGAGTAGTAAAGTACGCAATCTCTCTATATTAAACACATCATTATAAGCATCATTGCCATAACGATAAGATGACCTTATGACCTTATTGCTTTGATCAGATACGGCACTATGATCAATACATCCTTACGGAAACAGCGTCATGAAGACAATGTCATTGTTAAAATTATGGAAGCAGAATGAACTTAGAAAACAGAACATCAAAGAATAATGAAAGTCATGAAGAGCAAGGCACTGACCGACTTGCTGTCCTACTAGTGATCTCCGACGAGTTATGAAACCATTTGAGGTGATAGTTTGTTGTACTGTCCGTGTTAGCTCCAGATATCTCACATGTAAAGACAAAGGATGAACCCCTCGCCCTTGTGAAACTACTGTCTTCGGGCTTGATTTTTAGCTCGATACCTGTTTGAAGCAAATACGTAGACGAATCTAGATAAACAGACCATGTTACAGTAGTAGGCCTACACTTCACATCAGGGTGCTATCAATCAATCAGTCATTTATTTCTGTAACCATCAGAAGAGAAAACGAACAAATGAAACAATAGGGCAATGGTTTGACATGTACTGGCTACACGGAGGCAGTGTTGTGCACGAGACCAAAATTCCAAGACCAAGACCGAGACCAAGACCGCGGGGTCAAAGACCAAGACCGAGACCAAGACCGCGTGGTTCAAGACCAAGACCGAGACCAAGACCGCGTGGTCCAAGACCGAGACCAAGACCGCGTGGTCCAAGATCGAGACCGAGACCAAGACCGCATCATCCAGGACCAAGATCTGTGGTCTCATGAAGAGCACACCATAGCTAAACGCATCTCAGCAGGTACAGCTGTTGGCAGTTGCGGAATACAAAAAACTTTTCCAGTAATAATACTATAGGAGAAAAATTCCCCACCAAATACCTGATCTACATCGTTTACCCGGCTACTGATTTTCCCTCGAGAACTGCATCAGTGTAAGCTTAACTAGTCACTAAAGCACTGCAGAGGTCATGGTTAACTGTGCCTCAACGTTTTCTTGTCGCTTCTGATAAGAAGCGAACAACGCCATCCTCTCTCGCTTTGTCCTTGACGGATCGTCGCATGAATTCGAAGCTATCTCAGAAGTCCCTCAGTAACCGAAAATATCGACAACATTTAACAAATAATCCACTCTAGTTCCCACCAAAGGCCAAACCAAAGGCGCAAGACCAAGACCAAAGGCGAATGACCGAGACCAGACGCCCAAGACCAAGACCACACCTTTAAGACCAAGACCAAGACCAAGACCGCACCTTTAAAGACCAAGACCGATACCAAGACCGGCACATTCGAGACCGAGACCAAGACCAAGACCACATTTTTTCGGTCTATAGACGGTCTCGAGACCAAGACCGCGGTCTCGAGACCACATCACTGCACAGAGGCCCAGAAGGGCTCATAGATCCCGCTAAATAGGGACACCTAAACATGTAAAAATACAGACAGGAAACGAAAGACAGCCAACAGATACTTAAGAGTGGCGTAAGCTCCCCCTGGCGCTATATAAATTATCTCCCACTCGATGTAGGTCCTACCAGCTCCAACAACGGCCTCAACAGAAGTTATCCAAAGACACACCACAGTTTGGGGCCAGCCGAGCAGTCTCCAACAAGGCTGGGCGCAAACAATTGACACAAAAATTGTTATGGCCAAATATCGAAAACAAAGATTATAGTTTTTAAACTCCTAAAGGCTTTTCAAGCAGTGGAGCAGACGTGTCTACAGAATTTCTCTGCTTATGGTCAGTCTAGACAACTGTCAGGAGTGTTCAAAAACGAAGTGTTGCCATTTGTTCATTCACGGCATCACAGAGTTGCAAATTTTCGAGAAAGGTGTGTTCTTCCTTGCATCAACAATTTACAATGTGAACAAATCATGTGTCACCCCAAGAAGAAAGAGTGAGGCTTTGAACCCACACCCAGATCATATCACCACTGCGTGCAGGCAATGCCAAAACGGTCCAGTCATTGTTTAAATCTGTGGTCTGCTTTTTCCCTTACTTGAAGCACCTCGAAGACAGGTCACGAGGCTCTCACAGTCGGCCAACCTCAGAGTATGGAACTTCTGCCAAACGGACAGTCGACCTTTTACAAAGAACCAGACAATGTTGCCTGTCTGTCTGTCTGTGTGTGGGTGTGTATGTCTGTCTGTCTGTTACCAAGGCAAAAGCAGGAGTCAATGCACCAGCCAAGCTGCATGGCCGCGACAATCATATAAACCACACTCATTATTCTTATTACCATAATATTAACACAGCGCAGAAGAGCCACTTATCTCAGGCGGACAATCAATTATTAAGGCAAACCTTCAACACTATGTAAACTAAAACTGGAAAGGAAACCACGGAGAACTATAAGAGGAGGTTGTACTTAACATGTAACATCTGCTATTAACAGACACCCACATGGAAAAAACACTCCGGGACATCATTAGTCTACTGTGACAGTCCTAGTGAGACTGACTGAAACGTACAAAGGGTGGACACGGTAGCTAATAGGTTGAGCACTGACGTTGTGTGCTTTCCCTTTGTAGTGAGCTGTGTGTGGGTCTGAACTTTGAGTAAGCCCTTCAACCACAACAGCTCAGCACCATCATCTGAGGCTTTGTCATTAGGTAGTGGCAGAAGCAGAAACATGTTAATAAGGTTTTCAGATGGAGCCATAGATATGTTCAGTTACTTACTATAACTTACTTGTAGGTCGATGTAGCCTTGATGATAATAAGAGTTTGGTTGTAGGTCAAAGCAACTATCCACTGAACAACAGCACCCATACCAAAACCCCACGGGATAATCTACTCTCAGGGTTCTGCTCTTTTCTCAATCTAAGTGCTGACTGTAGCTGCTGCTAAATTCAAGTTTACTATCGTCAGCGGACTGAACAGTGCACTCTCAAACACTGCAAATTATGAATTTATTTTGTTTCCTGAATATGTATTTAGTGCCCGTCATCAGAAAACCACTCTTTCCTTAATTGAATATGAAGGGATCTGGTTCATAACATGCCACGATTTCAATATACTTAAAACTTTCTATTGACAAGGCAGGGCAAATTTAACTTGCATTTCACATTTTATTTATTAAATCTGACAAACATGTTTGACACCACACCCTAGTATTTTTGTCATCATGAGCAAGCTGATGCCCTAAGCTCTGCTGCCTACTGAAACCCACACGTGCACATTATGGCTCCTTATGCGTCGCCCAGGTCACATATGGAGAGATAGCCCCACTTCCAGCACCACAGGCTGTGAGCATTTAAAATGCACTTAAGCCTGACAGCGGAACATAACCAGAGAGAGTAAAAGCAAACAGGAAAATACTCGACTATGATGTATGCATTGGGACAATTATAAGCCACTCTTTGGAATCTCTCAAAAGCCCAACGTCCGTTCTCATATCCATCAGTTTCTAAGTAGGCCTACCGTTGTCTTTCACCAAATACAGACTTCTTAGACGCCAAACCATGCGGCTGAACATGGTCTCCTCTCTGTTCCTTTTGCTCAAACCTCCACCAGGCAGAGCCATTTGACCATGTCTTCTCTGTGGTTGGCCTACCATTTGGAATGGCCTCCCTTTGGCATTCCACACCCTTCCTATATAGAACCCCTTCTGAGGCATTCCTCTTTTATCTCAAGATGGTCTCATTTGGCAATGCCGGGTGTGGGAGTGCCTCTGAGTAGTCCCCTGGAAGAGGTACTATACAAATTCTCGTAATGAATGATTGTATGAACGAAAGTGGTATCTCTTGCAAAGGCTTCTAACATGATTGCTCCTTTAAGGGTCCATGACGTGCCTCACGGTGACAACCGTTATGGTGGCTCCTACCATGGTTGCTCCACACAATCACAGTGTATGTTAATAAGGGCAAGATTTCTATGCCATGTCAGTCAGCCATTTACTTTGATTTGCCATTTCATCTAACAAGTTGTGTCTGTGACAACTTGGTTATGGGTCATTCCACGTCAAATCAACCAGGGGTGTACACCACACCCATTTGGATTTTTCTGAAAATCCACCAAGTTTGGACTGTCAATTCTTGGCCAGGAAATGACTTAAAGGGCTGGGTGGATCATGCCGTTTTCTCGTGATTCGTTTTTTGCTTATTAACTTAAAAAATTAATTAACACGGAAGTGAGCTGAACACCCTCCTGAATTTTTTACCAATTACAGTTCTAGGTGTCAAGAATATATGTAAAAATTTTCATGAATTTCAAAAGATACTGATGCTCACTTTTTGGGCAAGCCGTAAACCCCACTTTCACCATCATGGCAAGGAAAATGTCCTTGTAAAACACTGTAATAATGAACCTAATCAGGTACTCACTATATGCCTGATGAGCACTAAATAATGTACCTCAATATAAAACCAGTATAAGTATTATAATATATTATTCCAACCTGCTGATATGATGTTTGGAACTTGAGTGAGAACTGGCCTTTGTGCAATATTTATAAATTTTTATATTAAAACTCACAATTAACACCACCCAGATTTTTGAATATTCGGAAAGAGCACAACAAACTGATTACTAGAAAATATTTTCAGCCCTCTAGCTAATTTCCTGGCCGAGATATGACAGTCCAAACTTGGTCGATCATGCCGTTTTCTCACGATTCGTTTTTTGCTTATTAACTTCAAAAATTAATACCTCGGTCAAATTTTGAGATATTCTGCTCAAATTTTCACTGTTGTTCCTAGTTTTGCACGTAGTTTGTGTGTAAACATTTTCAGAAAAATCCAAAGGGGTGTGGTGGCAAATTGATATTGTACTGGTTGATTTGACATGGAATTACCCTTATTCAGAATAAACGAATATAGTTTGATTGATTTAAGTCTGGAACCATTCCTAGCAAACCTTGCCTGAGATAGGAACCTAATGCAGGTAATAAGAAAGTCTTGAATAGGGTGGGTCAATTCTGTCAAAGGTAGGCCCAGATGACTCAAAAAAAAACTAGGCTGCCGTTTAAAGACCCCAAAGCACTACGAGGCCACCACCCCACCCATCTAAAAGTATTCGCATGTCTTTGCAACATCTACCAGTTTTATTTCCAGATGTCCTTGTAAGGGCTTAAAATTAAGGTCTAAATTTCAGTGAACTAAATTTGGAGGATGAATTGCAGAGGGCAAAACTAGACTCTAGAATTACAATTACTGCTGAATTATTTAGCTTTGCAACTTATTAACCAGCACATTGTCCCAACGCCGTACTGTATCCTTGACGTTCAAATAATTGAACTCATTAATTAAGCGAAACCTCTTAACTGCTCTGCCCCAGCCAATCCACGCCGGTCAATTAATTAATGCCTAATACAACAAATGCTACAAAAATTAGTATCTGTATACTCTTCTATAATAATATCTACATAGGCCTATACATATAATAGATTGGAATGTTTGTATTAATACAAAGGGAATCGTTACAGTCTCTGGCAATGAAGGCGAAACAGCTTAACAGGCAAACAGCGTAACAGCACGCATCAGACCAGGCACATCTATGGGGAGGGGAAGCGACAGGTCAGCCACACACGATCGCCGCGAGGGACGTACGGGACGGACGGACGTAGAAGAGAGGAAATGAGGTACGGACGGCAGGCATGGACGGCAGGAAAGTACGGGAGGGAGAGAGGGATGAAGACAGTGGAGAGGCAAGCACGCTTGAATGCTGCATGGGGTCGCTGAGACTGACGCAGCCAGCGAGTAATCACCGTTAGATGTCGCTTGAATGAGGAGGGGAGGGAGCTGACCCGTCGCTTCCCCTCCTCATAGATGTCTTAATAATAGCTAGCTATTATACAGAAGTCTATGTCCATCCCCTAATAGAAATGGAGATGGACACACACGCCATGATCTCGCGTTGCTATGAAAACGTCAGTAATTATTGCGATGACGTGGAATAACGTACACCGTATTGTCTCTGGCAATGAAGGCGAAAACAGCTTAACAGGCAAACAGCTTAACAGCACGCTCAGACCAGGCATGCGCAGAGATTTCTGTTCTATTATATTATTAAATGACTATCATATTATATTGAGTATTATTATCTACTGGTAATATAATATTTGAACAAATATTATATTTGTAATATAATATTTGAACAAATATTATTTTTGTACAAATAAATATTATATTTGCAATATAATATTTGAACAAAATTTAATATTATATTTGTACAAATAAATTTAAATGGCTTCTCTCCAGCGTTATCTTTCAAATTTCAAAATATCAAATTTTAAAATGTTAGGTTCCTTGAACATTTTAGTAGCCTAAAGCTACATCATTACTACATGGCTTCCTGATTCGGTAGTTGAATCCTTATTGCTTGGTTTGTGTACCATTTGTAAACTACTTCTGCTAATTGTGTTCTGGTCAGTAATTTGTTTACCTTAAGGCTTATGACGTTCTTGGAAATTGAACGTATTTTCTAGTTTTTATACTGATTTCAACAATTATCTGGTTTACTAGTTAAACTCAAACCCGACTCAAACTACGAGTGATAGCTGGTTCCTATCAGCACTGAAATAATAGAGCAATTTTGTTCAGATGACAGCTTAAAATGCTACCATTAGGCTACAATGTGGAAATTCCAAAAAATTTTATGTGGGGAGGGGCACATACGGTGACATACCCATCCCCTGCTCGGCGCTGCGCGCCTCGGCGATCGTCCTTTGGACACCTTTGTCTGTCCCCCCCCCCAAATCCAGGACCAAGTCTCCGTCTATGGGATTTAGGCAAGAATTCGTTTCATTATTCCAGGTTCTATTTAAGCAGGTAATATTTTTAATCAGTACAACTTCTATTTTAATTAAGAATTATTTTTCATAAATCCAGCTACTATTTAGGCCTAAGCAAGATTCGTTTCTTCAATCCCACTTCTATTTAAGCAAAAATTATTTTCATCAATCCGACTTTGATTTAGCAAGAATTCTTTTCGTCAATCCAACTTGTATTCAACCAACGCTGAAACTCATACAATGGCGAATAATTTACGACGCTAAACTAGGTCTACACGTTTACTCTAGGCCCTAATCGAATCCAGATGCTAAACTAGGCTAGGTCAGTGTCGTGGAGAACAGGCGAAGCACCACGAATGAAATGTAGGTGTTTATATTATGCAGCATTCAGCTTAATATTATATTATATTACACTATTAATCAGGTTATTAATTATATTAACTTCTACGACGCCCTTACGTCAATACATTATACTAGGCCTATACAGTAGAACATCGCGCCTTCGTTAACGGATTTGGGAAAAGTGCATTTTTGCGTATTTAATACATGATGCTGCCGCCCGAGTGTTTAGCGTGAGCCTAGGCCTATTTTAGTATTTTGTCTTATGTGTCTGCGTAAATGGAAGGCGGAATGATAAGAATAATTCTTTGTCGAAATGGAAGTTGGATTGATGAAACTAGTTAGGCCTATTAGATAAAATAGAAGCTGGATTGATGAAAAAGTGTGTAGTTTAGCGTCGTAAATGACTCGCCATTGAATGGCGAGTCAGCATTGGTCGAATACAAGTTGGATCGACGAAAAGAATTCTTGCTGAATAGAAGTGGGATCGATGAAGATAATTTTACCTTAAATAGAAGTGGGAATGATGAAACAATCTTGTCTAAATAGAAGCTGGGCTCATTACAGTTATCATGAAAATCCCTGAAATAATAAAATACGCCAAAATACAACTCTACCTCCACTATCAATAAAAATTTAATACGCTGAAATCCACTTAAATGTACCTTCGCCCGCTCCAAATCTTCCGCATACGACCAGAAGCAAAACCAACGTCAAAGTTCGCAAATGCAGCCACAGCCGATGACAGGAAGAGACCTGCATATTTTTCACTTCGAAAGAGTCCTGTTGACTAACGGAATTTGCAAAAGAAATTGTGGAATTGGAACCAAATGAGAATAGAACTAAAAGACGCCGACGACGATAAAAGTATAAAGCGATTTAAAGAGATGTCAACCACCGAGATGCTACGCCGCAGACTACATATCTTTGTGATGGCACATGTTCAACTCTGCGCATCCGCCATCTTGCGATTGATTCAGAGGCCAGCCATCTATGACGGTGTCACATTTCGTCTACCGACATTTCGTCTACGACACTTCGTCTACAGACATTTCGTCTACCGACATTTCGTCTACGACACTTCGTCCAATTTGTCACTTTAAAATGGAAGCTGGATTGATGAAAAACTGTTTCCCTAAATGGAAGTGGGATTGATGAAAACATTCCTGTGTTGAAATAGAAGCTGGATTGATCGAAATAATTTTCAATGTAAGTTGACATGCTCACCACCACATAGGCTATATTTTCAAAATGGTGACCCTACCCAGTGGGACTATGTTCCCTTTGAGGCTTTCTTTTTTGGTATTCATTGAACGTTATCCAAATTAAACAATTACGAAGATATAATGTTCGATGTATCATTGTACCTACTATGACTGTGTTATTACATTGATACGATGTTACGTTACAATAGTAGCCTATACATTTTGGATACAAAATTACGATTACAAAATTACAATTACAATTAAAACATTAGGCTACACTTATTTTGGTTCATGAAAAGTGCAGAAATATTTGAGTGGAATATTAGCACTGGCATCCACATCAACACTAAATTTGACCTACCTTCAAAAGTATGAAAAGGTGCTGTGAAGATTTCTATATCTTGGTCCAAGCCATTAAGACGAATGCGAGCTTTGACATGTTAACAATAAACGAAATGTCAGCCCTGGTTCCTTTCTGTCCACTGCACACACTATGTAGGCCCCTACGCTTCGACAACTATGTAAGTCCATCGAGAGAAAAGCATCGACGTCTGTACAGTTCTCTCCATCCTCTGAGAGCAGAGCACTGAACTGATAGTTAGTTAAACAGGTAAACATCGATTACTCCAGCCAATCTAAACTCTTTTGTATAGGCACCGTCGTATACCCCTTCTTTGATGGACCACGCGCATCCCTTTACTTATAAGCCTTAGGCCTACCTTAGACCTTAGTCCTTCCTCGCCTCGCGCTGGCAGCGCATCGGGCGACGCAGATATAGGCTAAATCTATGTGACCTCGCCCAACCTGATGTGCACTGCAAGGACTTTGCTTGCCATTTATAGGTCAACACTAAGCCTTGGCTATTAACTATCATTTGGACGTGAAATAATTAAACCAATATAAGATGCAAATGTAGACATTTTGTCTACCTACATACATACATATATACATGTATACACAAATATATACATGCGTAGTTGCGTACCGTACATACATGCATACATATTTATACACGAATTGTCACGCATACATACATATTATATGCATATCAACATACCAGCATACCAACACACATGCGTTTATACATGCGTACATACGTAGGCCCTACATAGTATGTATTTTTTCGTTTATTCAATCAAAGATTGTTGTCAGAACGCAACAAGACTTAGTGACAATAATTGTTCTGGATAGCAGTTATGAAACTGATTTTACATGTACCTAGTTACTTCAGCTATCTGTTATAACTAATAAATGTTTTTATACATCATACGAGACAAAAAGTTCTTATTGTCTTTGGCTGGAAGGGCGAATGCGTGGGGCCTAGAGCGTAGGTTGTATCGTACATACATACATCGTACATACATACATACACAAATACATGCATATATACATACGTAAATACAATGTCACATACGCATACATACCTACGTGAGATGCATGCATCAACGTAAGGTCATACGGCTTTCTAACCAGAGACGAGAAATACCAATAGAGTCTCTGAAAAGATTAATGTTGCCAAGGAGAGCCATTTAGACATCTGCGCAGACCTAAGTCTCAGTCGCAGACATTAGTTTCTGCATCCGTGGCATCGTTTGAGATGCCTTCAAGGAGGTGCGCCGACAAAACGGCGCAGGACAAAACGGCGCAGACATAACGGCGCAGACAAAACGGCGCAGCAACAAAACGGCGCAGTACAAAACGGCGCAGACAAAACGGCGCAAAACTGAACTAAAGAACAATAGTTTTTAGTAGTTTAATAGTAGATTCAGCAAAATTTTAAAATAAAATATATACTAGAAATAACAGAAACTTCATCAAGTCTTAAAGTCTTTAGGATGGGGGGCGTGGCGCATTGGATAACATCTGGCACAGTGACCGAGAGGTACCGAGTTCGAGCCCCGTTGGGCGGATATGCTTTGTAGGCTGCTATTAGCGCCGTTGTATTGCAGGCTGTCTATTCTGTTAGTAGTTAAGATTTAAATTGCATAACATGTAAATGTACAGCGCAGTGCGTTTGTCAGGCGCTTATTAAAGAAAAGATATTATTATTTTTATTATTATTATTATTTTTTTATTATTATTATTATTATTATTATTATTATTATTATTATTATTATTATTATTATTATTATTATTATAGATCATACGTCGTCATAATAGTAGAAGCATAAAAAAAATTACTTAAATATCTACTATATAAAGAAGTAACTAAGTAACTTCAAAAAGTCTTATAGTTCATACGATGGCATAAAAAGCAAGTCTAAATGTTAACGTTGTTAGCAAGTCTTCTTTATAATTGGGGCTTAATTAGGCCTACATTTCGATGGAGCGGGTCTATGGTAGAACTCAGCTTGTCACATCGGGCGGGACTTTTTGATCGCTAATAAGCAAACAATCATTAAACGGTTATCATAATCTTTTTAGGCCTACTGCGCGGGCATCATAAACTTTGTACTGCGCCGTATTGTCTGCGCTGTTTTGTCGGGGTACTTTGAATTGCGCCGTTCTGTCTGCGCCGTTTTGTCTGCGCCGTTATGTCTGCGCCGTTTTGTCCTGCGCCGTTTTGTTACGGCGCCCTTCAAGGATGAACACCCCATGCAGTCTTTGTTGGCATCGAGGCACGACATTCTCGGTATTTGCAAGGAAGAGGAGCAGGAGAGGGAGGAAGAGAGGAGGGATAGAGTGATGATGAAGAGGACATAGAGAGATGATGAGGAGGACAAAGAGGAGAAAGAAGAGGACGAGGCAATTAAGTGGAAAAGGAAGTGGAAAAGGAAGAGGAAAATTGGTGGGAATAATGAAAAGAGCGGAAAAGAAGATATAAAAATCATCCAGATGGGCCTAAGCAAGTGAAGCCATGGATGTAAAAGGATGAAGCGTGTGGTGAAAGCTAATCACACAGTGGCGGCGCTACAGCAGGTCGCAGCAGGTCATGGGGGCCTGTGGCGCATTGGATAAGATCTTGCACAGTGACCGAGAGGTAGGCCTACTGAGTTCGAGCCCCCGTTGGGCGGATTTGCTTTGTAGGCTGCTATTAGCGCCGTTGTATTACATGGCTGTCTGTTCTGTTAGTAGTTAAGATTTCAATTGCATAACATGTAAATGTACAGCGCAGTGCGTTTGTCAAGCGCTTAATAAAGAAAAGATATTATTATTATTATTATTATTTGACCTGCCTATTTTGCTCCCGACCTGCTTAATGACCTGCTTAAAAATTCTTTGGAATTTTTAATATCTTCTTTTCATTTCAAACATCAACATCTGTCCCAAAGGATCACTATTGCAATTATTAGATCTAAACATTTTTACG
>JACEVL010000674.1:0-42500 GCA_020284085.1 Aporrectodea caliginosa
GGATTTGCTACATAGGGGAACGTAAACGCCTTAAAGCTATTGTGAGAAAATTAACCCGTTCAGGCTTCCTACCTGCCGATTTCCCTAGTTTTGACAAACACTGTTCTAGAGCTGATGCTACTCTTTTCCGTTCAATTCTCTTAAACTCCTTGTCACGTCCTTCACGACCTCCTTCCTCCCCGTAAGGTCACTCCATACAATACACGACCCAGGCCACATGATCTCACTCCTACCTAGAATTAATGCCTTTGCAAAAAGAAGTTTTATTATGAGAATGTTATATGACTTTGCATAAATGTTTGTATTATTTATTTTGTCTGTAAGCAACTGTGCGTTTGCTGGTAGTCAATTAAAGAATATTCTTACTTACTTACTTACTTCCTCCGCTCGGCTGGTCTTTTCTCTTTACTCGTGGCAGACTGGGAGCGCTCCTGTGTAGATTCTTGAAGAGGCGCTATATAAATGTTCAGAACGAATGAATGAATTGAATGCGAAAGAGATCTAATTCTACGAATATCGCGCATGCGAACTTGAGCTGATTTGCATAATGCCGCATGTGATTAGAAAAGGATATGATCTTTTCAAACTCCAAAAGGCGTATGGATTCGGCGCAGTTAAGAAGTAATCCACCAGACTGTACAGAAGTGATACGATAAAATTGCAAAGTTGATGACTAGACCTGGAAAGGAAAATTCCATTTTAACGGGGATAAGTTTCGGAGTTTCATTAGTTTCGGAGTCGCAACGTGGACTTACCACAACTAATTGAGACATCGTAACTGTGATCGTGACCGCCCTTGTGCGCGCCCCACCCATTGTGGACGCACTGTTCGATGCCACGTTCGGTTCCAACGCAACTCACGTTAGAGAGCCAAAATTTATCTGTTCCAGCTCCGTGACGATTACCAATTACTACACCGATGTAACTGATTTTAAATATAAACAAAAAATACATCAATGTAAAACAAGAAATAATTGCAAAAGCTTCAAAACAAACTACTGGCAACACTAAGGTATTGCATGTTGAAGGTACTGTTTATCAATTAATAAAAAATTAACACTAACCTTACACTTACAATGCTTCTGAGCATTAGAGTTTTCAGTTGTTAGCAGCATCTATATGATGTAACCTACCTATAGGGCCTAAATAGATTGCTAAGATCTTTCATAGTATTTTGGAAATAGCACATGGTTGATTTGATTAAGTAAGATATCGTGGCAGAGGACGAGACGTTTCAGAAGTTAAAGATAGTGTAGCGAAAGGAGAATGACGGTTGGCGTATCACAACAGTGAAATGAACTATTGCTACACCAGGTGGCTTTGATATAGACTGACTCGTCAGTGATAAGGCCTGCTCAAATAATATTATATCGAAGGATTCAACATAATCGTGTTATACACTATTTCTGATGATAAGTCTGTGCTTCTTGGAAGAACCAGACGCTTCCAGGGAAAAGTAGTTTATTACCTGGAATTATTAAACAAGATCCTCGTTAGTGAGCATTGATAGATTCGGACTTTTAGGTAAGGTCAACGTAGTTCATAGGTTTCGCTCAAATCTACATTCAGGCGAAAGCCCATCAAAGAGTAAAAGACAGTGAGATCAAATTCAATCTAATGACTTAATTAGTGATATCGTAAAAACTAATCCTCAATCTATGGTTGATTCAAGTGAAATTGGAATCAAAACTCATTATACATTGGAGAACCCAGGTTAAAATACGGTAGCTCATAGACAGAAATGCGAAGCACTCCTAGAATCAGTTTTGGTTAAAGAGATGATTGGTTCGTCGAATCTGATGTGAACGTCCTCGGTCAGGCGCTTCATTAAAGAATAAATATAAATATAATATATAATGTAGGCCCTAGCTCAAGAATTCTAGTACGCGGCCCGAAGATCGTACTCACAATGATTATAAACACCATGGTATTCAGCATATCTTATACATGTTGCATAAGACTCTCAGATATTCAGTGGAAAGAACAACCCTATAAACACAACATTGTGTAAATCAGATTATACAACTATACTTTATACAACCAGAGGAGCTTACCCAAATCCCAGACTGGCACATGCCACTCTTGCGCTGACATTTGTAAACCCGTCCTTGCACACTGTTCCCCATCTTCCTGAATAGTATATCTCCAATCGTCCTTTCCTTGAATTGTTACCAAAGGAATTATTCAATCGGACGGTGAAGTTTGAAGGGTCTTCTACAAGTGTAATAACTCAAGAGAACATTGTCGTAAAATGATGTATGTAAGTTGTGGAAGAAAATGGAAGTGTCGTCATTGGACCGTCACGCACTGGAAGAGAGGCTAGATGGAAAGAAAAGCGCTTACAGTGACTGACTAGGAAAGCGATGCGACAGTGTGATCAGACGACTGAACAGGAAGATTGTCAGAGAAAAACTCGGTGAAAAATCGAATTGATGTAAATTTAAAACAGAGTACGAAGCGCTTGTGTGAGATGCTTACAAGACACTGTTGTAAGTTGTAAGTGTTCATAAACATACGCACATTGTACAGTACACAGTGATACGAGTTTCATAGAATAAACGATTGTTGGGAAGATCGCTGAGTCTTAATAATTAGCTACGTCGACGAGATACGTCAAGAGAAAACCGTTGTATGGTTCTATGGAGTGTGACGACTTGTGTTTGAACTTCAAGGGCTGAGAATAGATTCTCTAGATTATCCGGACATAAATAATTCTCGACGTTCAGCTTAATGAATGTAACTAGCATTAAAACCTATAACATTTATATCAAGACACTTAATATAGCACATTTAAGTACCTTACAAAACCGCTACACCTACAATAATTATCTAAGAGATCGGAACAAAATGTATGCTGCACGAAATTAATGGCAATAGTGAGTATAATATACATCTGTTCCAGTTTGACGTTCCAATACACCTAAAGGTACCATGGCAAATTTTGAAATGTATTCTTTTCTCAGTGGACATTGGACAGTCAGTATAAAATATGCAATGTGCTGAAATTAGAGGTCTTTGTTGTGGGTTTATGAAAAAAGATTTTTGAAACATCTCTATCTCACATTAAATTTCTGCAGTCAACTCTGTCTGATACCAATGCATTGGCCACTAGAATCAAGGCAACTGAAGGCAAAAGAAATCTGAATAGAAGTAATGCAATCAAATTTGCGGATTTGCCTTTACTTGCCAGGAAAGGAAATTTTGGTTTAAGCCGGGATAAGACAAGATTCAGTTAGTTTCGGAGTTGTTACATGAACTCACCACAACTAATTAAGACATCTTCTCTGTGACTGCAATCGTTCACACCCCACGGACGATGCACACACTGTTCTATGCCAATTTCAGTTCCATTGCAAATCACGTCATCCAGCCATATTTGACCTGTTCCAGCTCCTTGACCATTACGAATTACTGCACCGATGTAACTGCTTTTAAATATAAAAATACATCAACGAAAACAAGGAAAGACCGAAAAAGTCTCAATGTATGTAACCCGATGGCAACACACTAATTACCCAAAGGTACCGCATTACAAGTTCAAGGTAGTGATAATTATTAAATAATAATAACTGTCACTAACTTTTGACATACATTGCCTTGGGACTCAAGGTTTCAGATGGCAGCCTACCTATACGATCCTAAATATATATCTGAGATATTTCATAGCATTGTTTATGTGATATAGCACAAGGTTGATTTTTAGTAAGCAAGATATTGTAGCATAGGCTGAGGCGCTACGGTAGTTAATCGAGGGCTAACGAAATGAGGTTGAGGCTTAGCTTATCCCTTCAGCGAGAAGATCCATTGCTTTATACCGGATGGCGTCAGATGGCGTTGAGACTTGGCAAAGATATGACCTGCTCATGTACATCGGGGATTCGAACTTATCGAGTAATACGTTAGGTTAGATGATAAGCCTGTGCGTCTTTGGAGACCCACACGCTTCCAGGGAAAAGTAATTTATCATCTGTAGTTATTAAACAAGTTTCTCCTTAGAGATCATTGATAGATCCGGCACTTTAGATAAGGCAAACATGGCAACTTATAGGAACAAGAACGGGACTCCGAAAAATAGACTAAACATAATCCAAAATCTAGTCAGGCTTCGCTCAAATCTACATTAGGCATGGTATTAGGCAGATGAAGGCCCGTCAGATAGTAAAAACAGTCAGATCTATTCAATATAAGCTAAAGACTTTTAGAATGCCGTTACGAATAATGCTCTAGCGTCCTACACTTGTTTAACAAATTTTCAGCAAATTACCTTAATTATAAAGATATGTTTGTTCAGCAGTTATTACTTCTCGCAGTTGTCTGGTCTCAAATTCTTATTCACGAGAAACAAAAATATTCAGAAGAGACGTTCAATAACAAAGGATACAAAGCCATGTAGGCTTAAAAACTAGGCCAGTAGAAATTCAAGAAGCCGTGAATTCCTTGATTTCGACATTTGCCGTGAATGCCGTGAATGTCCAAAAATGCCGGGAATTAGGGCAAATTTATGCAAAAAGTCAAAGCTTTACAGCCGAGAACTTGGCGCTACATGTTGTTATCACAGAGTAGAAAAGGTGCTATAGAAGAGTTACATATAGTTTGCCACCCACATTACATTGTATACATTCTCCCTTGGTATTAGCGACAGTGTGTGTGTGTGTGTCATATCAGATAAAGTTATCATCGCCATATCCGGTCGAACCGATAAGTATTCTGGACAGGTCCCTGGCCCATGGATCCGGGTAGGGGTCCTTTTGAGTTGATTCTGCCAATGATTGTGCACTCGTATTTTTGAGGCCCGGATGTACCACGTGACCAACCCAAGCCCCGAAAATCTATATAAGCCCGCGCAAACCCAGATCAGGATTCTTGTGGGAACCATGGCCTACAGGAATCGTTGTGTGGCTGATGATGATAATCCTCCGTGAATTCAGTATGAGAGCTTTACTTCTTTCTTGGTATGTTTATTATGAGTTTTATTTCATTGTTTTATTATTATGCTCTCATTTATCTGCGCTCGAGTATCATTTCATATATTAAATTGCTTTTATATTTTGATCGAGTAGGTTCCATCTTTGAAGGAGCTAGTTCCCAGAGCAAGTAACGTAAGAATCTCATAGATAATTATCTTTAATTAGACGACTGTTGTTATAATGATGGTCTACAATATTGCAGAAACTAACTAGGCCGAATTATGCCGAACGTTAACTCTGACACTTAGCGTGACATTGCACAGCGACAGCGGGTTGTTTCTTTGTGATCTATTTGGTTGATATGATTAGGTCTATCTTAATAAATAAAAACGGATTTGATGGAGAACGCTTACACTGACTTTTAAAAAATTACATACTAGCTACATACATGGCGACAGCGTCGACTCTTTGTTATTTGAGTTGTTGTTTGTTCTGATCTTAGTTAATACCGTGAATTTGACGTGATTTTTGCCCACTTTGTTCGCCTCCTCTCGCCTCGTGAGACTCTTGATGCTCTTACGGTTGACCCTATATATTGTTTGACCTTTACACCAACATCACTACGCTCCTACTTGATACGATGCTTCCTCGTCGCAGCGTTGAGACCCGTCTTCGACCGTTGGCTGTTTGGTTCGACGGAGAATGCCATCAGTCGCACCCGCTGCGCTGAGAGACGATTTCGCCGGTCCAAAGATCCTGGTGACCGTTTGGCTTGGATTACCCAGCTACGTGCTCTTCATCATCTCTACCACCACAAGGAGGCTGCCTACTGGGAACAGTTGGTCTCTCGTAACGCCAAGAATCCAAAGCTCCTGTGGTCCTCCATCTCGGGTCTTCTTGGTCGACCGCCTCGTCCCTTGGAGACCCCGCGTTCTCCGCTAATGACTTTCTTGACATGCTTACTACCAAGTCCGACCGTCTTCGAGCCTATACAGATGCTCCTCCTCCAACGTTTACCCCAACAACATCTGCCTTCGAAGGTTTCCGACCCATTATGGACTCGGATCTTCGCTCATTTTTGACATCTGTTAATTTAAAATCATGTGAATTGGACCCTCATTCCATTTTTATTATCACAGATATTCTTGATGATATTGATCCTTTCTTTCTGTATCTCTTTAATAGATCACTCTCAGAGGGCTGCATTCCTGCTTCACAAAAACGAGCTATAGTCTTTCCAGCACTCAAGAAGCCAAACCTAGACCCTAACCATTGTCAGAACTTCCGACCCATTTCAAGCTTATCATTTCTCTCCAAAACCTTAGAACGACTGGTTTCCATGCAGCTTCTCCCCTATCTTGAACATTCAGGACTCCTCTCTTCCTATCAGTCTGGTTTCAGGGCTTATCACTCCACAGAAACAGCCCTTCTCTCTCTACTTTCTGATATCTATTCAGCTGTTGACAGGTCTCAGCTCACTCTTCTCGCTCTTTTTGATGTTTCTTCAGTCTTCGACATGGTCGACCATGAAATTCTAATCCAACGCCTTGAGACCTCCTGTGGACTCAAAGGTTCCCCACTTCTTTGGCTTCGGTCTTACTTGTCTGATCGCACTCAAATGATCATTTCTGGTGACTCAAGAACGCAGTGTGTCACTGTTAAATTGGGTGTTCCTCAGGGTTCTGTCCTTGGACCCCTCTTATTTATTTTATACACGGCTGGTATTCCTTCCCTTTTCCCAAATCATTCGGCTATCGGCCACCTTTTTGCTGATGATGTCCAGGCATATGTCTCTGGGCCCCCTTCTGCTCAACTCCTTCTTGCTAGTCAAATTGACGCTCTTTCCCAGTATCTCCATCTGTGGATGTCCTCTAATCGCCTCTCTTTAAATTCCTGCAAAACCCAACTTATTTGGTTTGGTACACCACAGCAACTCCTGAAACTCGACTATAACTTGCTCTCTGAAAAGTTTCCGCATTTCACTTTCTCATCTAGTGTCCGTGACTTGGGTGTCACCCTAGATAGCTCTCATACCTTCACTGAACACATATCCAAGCTTACCCGCTCTTCTTCTTACTTCCCACTTAGGCGTCTTAGAGCTATTCGCAGATCTGTTTCATCCTCTATCTTCACCTCAATTGTCCATGCTTTTGTCTGTTCTCGAATTGACTATTGTAATTCTCTCCTTGTTGGCTTACCCTAAGGTTCGTCTATCTCCTCTTCAATCTGTACTGAATGCTGCTGCCAGACTTATAGCTCGCCTCCCGCGATTCTCTCACATCTCTACATTTATGGCTGAACAACTTCATTGGCTCTCTGTGCGCATCCAATTCAAAGTTCTCATTCTCATGCTCAAATCTCAACTGGGTCTTGCTCCAAAATATCTTTGTCACCAAATTCTCCGCCCCATCTCTGCCACGTCAAAGCGTCCTCTCAGATCCTCTGACCGGCTTGACCTTTTTGTTCCCCGATGTTAGGACCACACTATGGCTCATTCCAGGTCCTTTGTGTGTTATAGGTCCCTCTCTATGGAATCGACTTCCTCCTTCATCTACGCTCTACAATCCTCTCTAGTAGCATCTCTACCTCTTTCTCTCACCTTAAAACCTTCCTTTTTCCTCGGATACCTCGCACTGGGAGCGCTTCTGAAAGGCTTATGCTATGAGATACTATACTTTACTATACTATAATATATATACTATACTATACTATACTATACTATACTATACTATACTATACTATACTATACTATACTATACTATACTATACTATACTATACTATACTATACTATACTATACTATACTATACTATACTATACTATACTATACTATACTATACTATACTATACTATACTATACTATACTATACTATACTATACTATACAATTATTCCTTCACTTGTGCACCGTTTGCCATGACTCTCTACTGACCCTATTAATTGCTAAGCAACGTTACAGCGTTTTGAAGTTCAGCTTTCCTTCCAGTTTAAGTGCCAATAGCAGCTAATGAAATCAAGCTGTGCATAAACATTTATTTCGACCACAAAATGAGAGTTTTGCAACTGATTGCAATCCTGTCAACAGACGACAGTTTGAGTGAACTTTGCTTCCCAGTGACTGTAAGACCGGCAACAATGAAAATGATTTCCAATGGCGCACTGGTTGCGTGCATTGACAGAATTGCTTGCTCGATATGTGACAGCCTCTGATACGTATCACTCTGCACCAGGTCCGTAGAAATATTCAAACATCTAAACTGTTGAATTTCTTGTTCGACTGACGACTCTGAAGTTGCGTGTTTTACGAGTAGATCAAGTTATGCTTCTTCCAAGGCAGTGCATGATCATCGAGTTGTTGTTGGTTAGCCTGTCCCTGTGACATCGGCCTGGAAATTGTCTCCACTTCACCTATGTACTTATGCAACCCTGCTCTCAGTCATAGAACGAGAATTCGTGACATGAGACTTCAATATTCGTAAATATTCGTGAATATTAGGGCATTTTAATTTTTTTTAAATATTCGGAAATATTCGTTGATGACGTCACTGTTTCTATTTTGTTTACGAACTAATTAAGGACTAATGATTTAAGAATAATACATGGAGTGGTTTTGCGGCATTATACTTGGTAAAACATTCTTAAACCCGTTACTTACTTGCTTAAAGAATTGCATTATGGGATGTGGTAGCAGGTAGCCGAGCGTAGGTAGGCTAGAGTCGAAATCTGTTGTCGGACATATTGTTCATGTAGAAGGCAGCTCAGGCAGACACTCAGTCTTTGCAATTACTTGTTATTGTTTAAACTTTGAGGAACTTTGCGCGTGAAAAGTCGTGAAAATGGCACTGAATTGTGTGCATACAATTATTCCAGGATATTTGAAGAATTAAGAGTGAAAGGAAATTTTAAAAACATTATATTCGTTGGCCAGTTTTAATATTCGTAAATATTCGTGAATTTCCGCAAATCTTAATATTCGTAATATGCGCATACTCGTTCTATGCTCTCAGTAAGTCAACCGCCGTCTAGTCCTTCTCAATTAGGTACATGTGGACAGAACTCAACGTTTAAGTAGATCAGAGGCACGCGACGATCAAGAGCCGCACGCATTGATGTTTTCATTGATTTCAACTCTTCACAGTCGGAGGTCAAATCGGTAAAAGTGGTAACAACTTCTGCCATGAACAGCAGCACTAAGCTGACGGACATTTGGCACATCTCAAAATCTCATTTCACTGACTGGAAGACCTTTAAGGACTACACCAATTGTCAATGGTCTTCCAATCGCTGTTGCTTAACATCTCATCAAATGCATGCAGTCTGGTAAGACACCCTTCTATCATCTCTTGACTATTTTGAATACTCTTCAGCATCATGAGCAAACAGTTCCATCTCGTAAGGTACACACCCCACAACAATTCACGCACCTGGAGTTCTTTGGACTTTATTTTGTTGCCATATTTCAAAACGGATTATAAAATTCGCGAATAAGTTTTGCAGCAAACGCTAACTGTACTGTTACAAACGTCAACACGAATTGGTGACGACAAAGATTTATAGCACTGACGCATAATCAGTGTCGCCAAGAAAGTTTGGCCAAGAAACCCAGAAAATAAAAACGTGTATGTAAGTGCAATATATCTACTTCTATTTCGCACTGAAGCATCAATTTATCTGGAGATCATGCAAAACCTGAAAAATGCAACAAACTTAGCATCGTGGCATCGGAGCACGCCTACAAATTGTCGGTGATGGCGGAGATCACGAAATTGTCGGTGACGTCGCGGCGCGTTAGTGCAGTGCTTTAAGCCTCCAAACAAGACCCATTATTCGTTAAAGAATCCAGGTTAAAGTCCGTAGGTCAGAGAAAGAGAGACAGACAAACAGACAGAGACAAAGAGCCAGGAGCTGGGACAAAAACAGAAACAGAGGCAGAGACATACAGAGATTGGAACAGACTAGACAGTGTGTAGCGTCTAGCAGACACTGCGGTCATTGGTTTTGGTAGACCATGCAGATGATTGACTCGTCGAAGCTGATGAAACCGTCCTAGGTAATGTAGCTCACGTTTCTAGTACGTGCATAAAAAGTTATTCATGTGTAAGGCGTTCGTACGCAAAATGATAATAAACACTACAGTAGCAAATCTATGATAAACATGTTGGATACAGACAGACAGTCAATGGAACAATCCTATAGATATAACCTACGACAACTATAATTTATGCACGGTTATTTCTTTGTACCTACACTTAATGTGATTGCAGCAAAACTTCAGAAAACCTTAATGCGACATCAGCTAACCGCCACTACGAGCTATGCCAGCGAATTTAACATACTCACCAGGCACTTGCACAAGGTTGCACTTTAGGTTTTCATAATATGTAAACTGAAAATAACTTACATTATTAGGCCGTATTAGTAGTGTTATATATATTTTGCCTCTGAGTAGGATCCTCATTGGGGAGCTATGCAAATTCTTGAAATGAATGACTGAAAATGGATATTGTGCCATTAATGTGTGTGTATGAAGAAGCTGTGATAATTACTATATTCTAATTTCGCGTAATCTGCAACCAGAGGAGCATACCCAAATCCCAGACTGGCACATGCCACACTTGCGCTGACATTTGTAAACCCGTCATCGCACACTGTTCCCCATCTCCCCGAATAGTATATCTCCAATCGTCCTTCCCTTGAATTGCCACCAAAGGAATTGATCAATCGCACGGTGAAGTTTGACGGGTCTTCTACAAGTGCAATCATTCAATCTCAAGAAAGATCGCTGAGAACATTGTCGTAAAATGATGTACAGTATGTAGGTTGTGGAAGAAAGGAAATTGTCGTCATTGGACCGTAGCTCACTGCAAGAGAGGTCATTTGGAAGGAAAAGCGGTTGCAGTGACTGACTAGGAAAGCGATGCGATAATGTGATCAGACGACAGAAGAGGAATATTGTCAGAGAAACGCTCGGTGAAGAATCGAATTGATTTAAATTTAAAACAAAGCGCCTGTGCTAGATGTTTACAAGACGCTGTTGTAGGTTGTAAGTGTCCACAAACATAGGCACATTGTACAGTACACGGTGATACGAGTTTAAAGAATAAACGATTGCTGTTAAGATCTCTTAGTTTTAATAATTGGCTATCTCCATGAGATACGACGTGACAACCTTTGTATGGTATGATGGAGAGTGTGACGATTTGTGTTTGAACTGTTCTAAAGCGACGCCAGAAGTGCTTCAAAGCGACACTTTCTTTACCATCGAAAGAGACGATGTAAAACCAGACGATTCACAGCTTGGTTGGTGTGAAACTTTGCATCGACGATAAACTAGGAGATTAACTAGTGCTTCAGCAAGAAGACAAGGTGTGACTGGAAACCTTTTGTAGCCTAAAATTGCATATGCATATGCATACATACATACATACATTCATTCATACATACATACATATATACATACAAAGATACATACATACATAATTACATATACATACATACATGAGCCAACACGTGAATGTAAGTATCATGAGATGTTGTACCGGAGTTGGCCTTTTCAAAAAAAATTCCCGTGCAAATCAGTAATACTGAAAACATCCTCTCTGTTTTTGCAACTCGTGCAGAGAACAGAAAAATCTGAAACAAATGAACGATACAGAGATTTCAATTCGCATTTTTAGTTTTGCAGTTGTATTCTCCCAGCACATATATTTGAAACACATTTTTTATTAAATTTATACGAGTGCGCCAATGCCATATTAGTCCGAATAATACCTTGCGCATATATGAAAAAGGAACAGTATCTCATGTTCATGACAGTGGCGTCCTAGAAATCTGAACGCAACCGCCAAAGCAATGGTCATGTACTGCCAGCGGCCAATTCCTGTGCTGGACTGCAGCTATTGCTTGAGAGATGAGTAGACGATTTTAGCAGGATGCATGGCAGCATGGGAGTGGTTTTTCAGCTGGAACTCTTGAGTCTAGCAAGTAGCTGGAGCTGAACCCGCTATATCATCTCAAAGAGCAGCCGGCCTTCTTTATTTTGCCACTGTTATTATTTCTTTACTTATAAAGCGCAACTATCTATTGAAAAATCATCAATCGATAGCGCTGAACACTATGATGTTTATAAAGGTTTCTACACCACAACCCTTTAAGAGGAGGCTCGAACCCAATCATATCGTTGATGATACCGCATAACCAGAAGAGCGCTCAAACTAATTGGCCACCATGCCACTCAGCTGCTTCTTCAGCAGAGAACAGTGTACTCAGTGAGCAACAAACAAACTGTTGAAAGATGACCCTGTCCTGTCAATTAGACCGTTTCTTTGTCAGTAGTCATATCCAAAAGGAGCGATCTTTTTATATAAACAGCATTCGTCTTTAAAATGTATGTACACACTTCGAATCGTCCCGTCGTGCAAATGGGGATCACCTGTAAGAAATTTTTAATATGATTCATGTTCTTAGTCTCTGCACGATCCAAGCTGCGTCGATAGTCTCGATTTTACTTGCTAACTCGAGGCCTCTAATCGACCCTACAACTGGCTGTCCGTTCTCATTGCATCACTTAGACCATCTACATATACAAACAAAGCAATCAAATTCAAAATCTGTCCACCGTTGATAATACTTTAAATCATTGCGCTTGCATAGCACATCGCGATAATGACATATGATGTTTAGATTTCAGGAAATGTTCGCGTTCAGAGTTTCCAAACACATAATTAGCCTATTAAATTCTCTGCGCAGTAAGCTGGACTGATAAGGATATGTTTTTTCTAAGGACGCTTATCACATTTACTAAAATCCAATTCATGCAGATTTTGTCCTATTGTAAAAGGTGCTTGTTGTCTGTCCAAACTAGACTTTACATTTTCATCTGCACCTTTAAGCCTGAGTCTACACAAGAACGAATCAATGAACGCAATTATGATATTCTGCTGACACGTTCTTAAACCGACGTCTAACTATATAATATTATTTGCATAATGCAAAAATTCTGGCGTATTAGCTTTAACTCTGGAATGAGGAAGTAGAACAATAATTGTCAATTTTTTCACGCCTCATTTTGCCGACTTTTACATATTCATAACATATGCAGTATAATAGTTTAAACCGGAGTTGCCGAAGTGAAAAGAGGAAAATAGCGCATCAGAAGTGTCTTAACCCATTAGTGCCTGATGTTCCACAAGTGGAACATTCCACTAAAAGTGGTGGCCACGACCTTTACTTTGTTTTTTGCTGTTGTATGCTACATTATATTGTTGGTCTATGTTGGTGTTTATAGTTTCATCTATGGTTTACCAAGTTGAGCGATAAATAAGTGTTTTCTCAAATTTTGTAAGTATGTAAACGTTCAATTATAAAATGTCATTTGTTTCAATCGCTGGAAAAAAGAGGTAAGCTATCCACAACTGTAAGATTTGTTGTAATTTGATGTTTCCTGTCTTATGAGCACTCTCCGTTCAGCATATATTGATTTACAACCACTGGTTTTATATAAACACCGCATGTCTGACATGTTCCACTTGTGGAACATTGGGCACTAGCAATACCTTTTTTGGAATGATGTCCTGTTTCAGAAAATTCAGAATTTCTCACAACTCTATGCTGCACAGCAGGATCCAAGGTCATCATTTGACGTCACAGTGGATGAGTTGAAGGTTGTAGTTGGAATTTGTTGATATCCGGTTCAGTGGCGGCGCCAGGATTTAACATTTGGGGGCTATTCCGGGGGGCCGCTATTACGGGTATTCCGGGTCCACTATTCCGGGGTCCGCTATTCCGGGGGTCCGCTATTCCGGACTAATGAATACAAATATATATGTATATAATTATGTACAATTGTACATTATATGTATATATATGCATGTATATATATATGATTGTATATGTATATGTGTATACTGTATTTATATCTATATACATGTACATGTTATATATTTGGATATTAATGTAAATATATATAGATATATGTGTGCATATGTATACATACATATATATGTGTATATGTACATATGTAATATTATATATGCCCTACATATGTAGGTAGCCTATCTATATGTATAGATGTATGTATATACGTATATAGATGTATGTGTATATGTACATGTATAATATTTATGTAAATACGTATATCAATGTACTTATGTAAAAATATATATGTGTATATATATGTAGATATACATATATATATATATATGTATATGTATATATATATGTATGCATAGGTATGTGTAAGTAAATAAATGTTTATGCATGAATATATGTTTAAATACCTACATACCTGTATATATACACATGAATATACATGTACTTACATGTAAGTACTCGTATATATATATTTATGTATGTACATATGTATAACTACAAACATACATGTATATACATAATACATTATATATATATATGCGTATACATAATATACACACATACAGACACAAATACATATATATGTACACAAACATGTATACACATGCACACACATATGTATTTACATAAGTACATATATATATATACGTATATACATATACATGTACATATACACCTAAATCTATATACATATATATACATACATACATAAATATAGATACTTACATATATGTATATACATATATACATATATATATATATTCACACAGATATATATATATACATATGTATACATATTCAAACATGAATATATATAAATCGATACATATACATGCATATATATATATATATACAATGTACAATTGTACATAATTATATACATATATATTTGTCTTCATTAGTCCGGAATAGCGGATCCCCGGAATAGCGGACCCGGAATAGTGGACCCCTGGAATAGCGGACCCCTGGAATAGCGGACTTCCGGAATAGTGGACCCCGTAATAGCGGCCCCCCGGAATAGCGGCCCCGAACCATGAAAACAGTGTAGTTAACAGTATTATTGAACATCTATTATATACTCTGTTGTGATCATAAAAATCTTTTTGATCAATGCGATGTTGAAGTTGCATATAGCAAATAATTGGTATTGCATGTGCCCAATGTTCCACAAGTGGAACATGATTTCAAAACCATATTAGGACAAAACTGCAGCAACCAATTCAAAACTGAAGATATTTTTCGTGTTCTGGCATGGGATTTTACCTTAAATTGTGTTTGAGATCGAAAAAAAAAGTTGGGCATTAATGGGTTAAAAGTCAAGAATAACAGCTTGGACTTACATCACCGGATGATGATTTCTATCAAGCTTCGCCTCACGCACACAACATAATTATATTCAGCAACTTCTACGAGAAGAAACGCCCGACTGTCCAACAACAGCAACTGTTCTTATCTGTAGACTGAGTAAGAACTTCCTGAATGCTTAAACTGCTATTGAGTTTTGTTTACTTTAGACTCTGGCTACAGTTTCAAATTATAATTATTGATTTAGGGAATATTGCAGGCTGAAAGCCATAAAAACCGGGTTCTCTACAGCTTGGAGATTAAATTCCTCTTCCTGCTTTTATCGAAAATGTTCATAAAAATGGGTGCGCTTGTGCTATAAAAACATTGATGTTGGCAATAGCCTACTGGTTACATGTATTTCTAAAACCAATTATTCTTTATAAATTCATTATCAATGTCAACACCATTCTGTGGTTTGCAGTATATGCAGCAAAAATACGCACAATGAGGTTAACAAGCAGTAATGGAGCATAATCTATTTAATTTATATAATAGCCAGTGTGATTCTCGTTAACGATAGCCTACCGAAAATGATTTTGTTAACGATAATTATGACTGTAGCTAAAAAATATTATTAACTATAGCAATGGCTATAACGAAAGTAGGCCTAACATTAACGAAAATTCATCGTTACTCTGTTCCAGAAAATAAAACTAAGAAGTGCAATAGGCCTATCGACAAACAAGAGAACGTGAAAATGCGCCACAACAAGAAGTCTGTATTCGCCCAGGAGTTTAGATTTGTGAATTTACCCTGTAACAGTAGTAGTGATGCATTTTATAAAATGTAGCTAATTTTGTTAACGTTTCTATAGCGATTGCGGCCCAAATTGACTAGTGCAAATTCGCAAAATTAATGGTCATAGTAATCTTGTAGTCAAAATGTATCTAAAGGTCTTGAGCGGCCGCAAGTGTGGAAATGCTGTCTGGAGTCATTTCAAGTACGAATGCGGAATGAGTCACAAATAAAAGTTCGTGTGTCATAAGCGGTGTTGGTTTTAATGAGTTATGTGGCTGCCTCAAAGCTGGTAAAACACGTCTAATCTACTCAATCACCTCAGGTAGGCTATCACCATCCATCTGTTACCTGAATACAAAGAAGTCTCCGCTGCAGAGAATTGTAGAAAAAGGTGTAGCTTTATAGAAGGGGTTGCTGTGAAGACAATCAAAACTGGTGCCATTTTATCAGAATTAAAGCCCGCGAATATCTCCAAAAAATTGAAATACAGCCATTGGCAGAGTTGAGTCTGTTAATTTTATTGCACTCTATCAGACTCAACTGTGCCAATTATCTGTGTTTTTCAATGTGTTTGGTGATTTTTGTGGGCTTTGCAACGTCTTTATTTGTTTCTAGGTGTCATCATATAGAAATATAATGGCGCTATAGAAGAGACACTTGGAGATTCATAAATAGTTTGCCACCACGTTACCTGCCATTCTCCTTTGGTATTAGCAATAATGTGTGTTTATCAACGACAGGGTGTGCGTCATATTATACATAGTTATCATCACCATATCCGGCCGAAGCGATCAATCTTCCCGACAGGCCCTGGCCCATGCACCCGGGGTAAGGACCATTTTCGGTTGGTTCTTCCAGTTTCAGTTTAGTTTGCGCTCGAGATTTTGAACCCCCAGTGTACCACGTGACAACCCAAGCGGCGGAAATCTATAATCCCGGCCAAACCGTGATCACGTCATTTTTGTGGGTGCTATGGCCTACAGGAATCGTTGCGTGGCTGATGATCGTATTCTCTGAATTTCTCTATATGTGTTCAATTTGCCATAGGAAGAATCAACTCCACTGGAGTGTCTATTCACCAACAGGAGACTGGAGTGTTTTGGTCCTAGTAACAATACACTCCACCGGTCAGTTATTCCTAGTAAGAATTAACTCCACCAGTCAATATATCCTGGGATAAATAGACTCCGGAGTCTATAAAGGGGGAAGTCTATTCACCCTACTATACCGGCACCGGTCCGCGGACCATCACTTTGGGAGGCACTGTTCTAGTTAAGATCGATGCCTGAATTTTTGGAAACAGGGAGAATCCAGAGAAACAGACCAACCACAATCCAGCAAATACATGTAGATTTACCCTCCGCTCATATTATCTACATTTAGAAGAATAGTCATTAGATGGAGGCTGGTCAGACAGTTCGACAGTGAGAGTGAAAAACACATGAACGGGCGTCAAAAGTACGGGCGACTGAAGAACGGCGACTGTAGAACGGTGTTATAGATGACCGGTGAGACTATTGAACGGCGGACAGTTAAACGGGCAACCGATGACCGTTGATAAATTTATCGGTTAAGTGATTAAAAAGCAATTAAACATGTATTGACTTGGACATGTACCATTGTACCACGTTCTCTGTTTAGTTGTGGGACAAATACTAAATTGAACTAGGCGTTGACGTGAAATTACTTATACATTCCTTCATTTCTCATATGGTTTTCCGTGCCAGCGATTGCGTCGTTTCCAGAATATTCAACGTGTGGTTCGCAGATGACCGGGTCGTCTGAAGTCACAAGTCGTGCCTTGCCTAGTTTACACAGAGTACACAAAGCAGAGTATACAGAGTATGCAACGCCACACCTTGAGCATTGGTCATTACTAATAAAACGTCCCGATTGAATGTCACCTGTTCTATTGCCGGTCCGTTCTCCAATCTCCCGTTAAAGTGTCGCCATTCTGGTGTCGTCCTTTCAATTGACCGTCGTTCAAATGTCCGTTTACCTGAAAAACCAGATGGAGAGCAGTCCAGTGGCGTAACGAAGGGTTTCAGCGCCCAGGGACAAGGGTTGATGACTGCGCCTCCTTTAAATTTTCTTTTTGACTTTTAATTGTTCTTGTCATAGTACTGTGTACCACTGAAAGGTAATTTTTCGCCCTTCTGGTGTTGCGCTCGGGGGCGGCTGCCCCCTCTGCCCCTCCTTCGTTGCGCCACTGGAGCAGTCTACATGCAGATAGTGGTTAGAATCGAGCAGACGCTATTGTCTATTATAGGGTACACTAAATTAATCATAGTAGGCTACATAAACAATATTTAGGTAGTTTGACGTTATGAATTGATAGTTGATTGTTGTTAAGATGTATGTACACCAGAGTGCGGGTATGCAATTGGTTTTAATAAAGAATATACTTACTTACTTACTTTTTACAGCGCTTTCTAAAAGCCTTCTTCTGTAGATAAGGCGTATCTCTCCAAAAAGAATTTTTCATTATCTGATTCTCAGTCTCAATTTTATTTATTTTCACTCTATTGCCCCTATAAACCAACTGCTGATATTTTATGGGTGCTTTCGTAGTAATTTAATCGATCAAATCCGTGTATTTAGATTAGGCCTACATGTCTTCAGTTGCATTCACGATGAATGATTTCGTGAGATCTTGACAGATGTTTTCTTTAATTGATTGCAATGAATGTTAGATGATTTCATAAACAGATGGTCGAATATTTGAAAAAACAAATAAGACATCTTCCAGCTTATATACTTCGTACATCTTCTGAAAAATTTCATTGGCTTCATATGAATGACACCAGATCCAAACGACCACTGTATGTCTGTCCAGATGAGAGCTGAGGATTTCTATACCTTACGCCTTCAGTTGACTGATGAGTTGATCAGTTTTTTGTTACCATGATTTGGTTCTCCTTTGAAAGCCTTTGGGTTTTAGTAATGTAACTCTGTGTGCATGAACGACGGGGGGGCCCGTGGCGCATTGGATAACATCTGGCACAGTGACCGAGAGGTACCGAGTTCGAGCCCCCGTTGGGCGGATTTGCTTTGTAGGCTGCTATTAGCGCCGTTGTATTACATGGCTGTCTGTTCTGTTAGTAGTTAAGATTTCAATTGCATAACATGTAAATGTACAGCGCAGTGCGTTGGTCAAGCGCTTAATTAAAGAATAATAATAATAATATTATTATTATTATTATTACAATAGTTCTATGCTAGACCATGAATGCTTTGTATTTAAGTATGGTAACTTTGAACCAATTATATGTACATTGTACATATGCATGCAGTCATGTGTTCCCCTTCCTAATAGTAAACTGTCATGTAATGCTTTTCTAATCCTCCAAACAAACACTTGGTGATGGATTTTATTCAGCTCTTTAGCCAAAATATTTTAGGATTGAACAATATTTTAGATTTATTTAATCCAGTTGCAATTCTGTAAAAGGGCATATTTTGTTTTTAACCAATTAGCCTATTCCTAAATTATACATTGTACAGATTTTTCATAAGGGCAGCTACATCATGATCCAGAGGATGTCGTCACTAGTCCAGGTGCCACAATGAGAGCATGAATGCAGAGGTTAAGACTGTAGAGGCAGGCTGTACTGCCGCTGGTATTGCATACCAGTAGGGATGGCAAGATAATAGAGGACTTTATATTCCCTGAAAGAAAAAAGAGTAGACCGACTTCATATATTCTGGTCTCTGGACAGAATGTAGTGAAGCTGAATCAGATGTCTGTCCCGTAAGTTTGTGACGGTACAGCAGTTAAAATGACGGGGCAGTGATTGGCGGAATGGGCGCGTTTGGATTAAGGGATCGGATCAAAGGTATGTGCTTCGATATTCACTCATCCAACATTGGAACAAAAGTTGGAGTTTACTTTCTGCTATAGACAGAAACACAAGTGACAGGAAGGCCGCTCACATACTTTCTGCTATGGCTTCATCAAGGTAGGTTCAGAATGATCCAGAGGATGCCGTCATTAATTATTTTGGCTATTCGTCTCATTGGTCGGGAGCTCCTACATTTAGCATGCCGTCATCAAGTCTCAGAGATCAAAAAAGTCTTCCGAAATAGAACAGTTTGTTCATATCGCATATTGCTAGCATCGAATAGATCAATCTTCGTTTTCCACAGCCCTTGAGGATGAGAACATGGCATCCATTATGGCTCCATGGAAAAGAGTGTCATAGAGTTTGGAGAAGCCTAGCTCAGCTGGAAAAATTCCAAGCGTCAGTTTACTACCGTGAACTGCTGGAGCTGTCGACTGTTTTCTTTAATGGAACCTCTCCCAGTGGAATACATTTCCGATATCCAAGGGCAATTCACCGTGCCTGTTTAAAGGTCAAAACCGTGTAGCCTACTCCATGAAAATGTGGCAATTCCCGAAACAGTGCGAACCATTTCAGCTAGGGTCCTTCGTATTACGGAAGTGATAAAATTATGGTCTCTCATATCGCGAATAAATGAGAAAGCATCTGATATCACAAGCAAATAAGGAAACATCTCATATCGCGAACAAATAAGGAAACATCTCATATCGCGAACAAATAAGGAAACATCTCATATCACGAACAAATAAGGAAACATCTCATATCACGAACAAACGAGGAAGCATTAGTTACGACTGCATCTCATTGGCTTTTGTCTATATATCAAATACTGTTTCCAGAGTCTACCATCTGCAGCTGTTCCAAAAATAATCTTTCCCCTTGCTATGCGCTCACACAGCATACCGTAACAGGGTGGTCGCAGAAGCTGCGACCACAGCATTTGGTCGCCAATAATGGTACCTGTCTGAGCTGCGGGTAGGATTTGGATTCTTATCGGTGGAAGAGACGAGGTTAATGGTTATGGCTGTGGGAGATACTGAGGGGTTTGATGAGCCTCCAAAATAGATTCCACTGTTCATCAATTCAGAAACAAAGCAATGCAATTCTCACCAACTGTGCTACGTATAATGCTGTGTCACTGAACTTTACTATGCGTTCTTATCATCGACCACAGACAACGCAGAAAGTCTTGCCTAGAGCGCTAAATACCCAGATTTTGAAGTTATCGACAATGCATGGTGGACTAAACTGAGGCATCAGGAACTTGGGTATAAGCTTACAGTTACTTGTTAAGTGTTTTCGTTGATCAAAACAGATTTCAACCAACCATTCGTTTTCTAATAAGTGTCTCTTAGTGCACTATCTATGCGCTTTCTCTTTTGCAGATAATACACAAGACATAGGCTAGGCATGGCTTCAGCAGTTTCCTGATCGTTGGGATTTCCATGAGTTTAAAAATTTAACAATAAGAACAAGGTTTCTCTTTGTGTAATATCTATGCGCTTTGTCGTCGGCTGATTATAATTATAAGCAAGGCCGTATTTAAGGGGGTGTTTTGGGTGTTTAAACACCCCCCGAAATTAAATAATGTATAACATAAATATTGCATTTTACTAACATATACGGTGCAAGAACTAAGAGAACTCATGTGAACTTAGATGACGCGGCTCTACAGTGCACTGCTTAGAGAGCTCTCAACGCTCCTCCAAAACCCTTAGAGACGGTTGACTTGGTTGCTTGTCAGCTTGTTCAAGAACGAGTAAACACCCCCCGAAACAAAATTCTGGCTACGGCCTTGATTATAAGCACAGCATAATTATGCCTGGCTTTAACAGTTTCCTGGCCGTTGGGATATCCGTAAGTTTGAAACTTTAACAAGAACATTTACTATTTGTAAACAAGAAGTTTTTCGGACTCCATTTTTCATAACTTTTATTGCACTGACGATGATTGCAGGACAGCCAATGGAGATAAACTAGATGTCTGGAAGGTAAGTTAAATAATAGGCAGAAAGATAACATACAAACGAAGCTCAAATCTTTCACGCAAACTACGCATCATAGCCTATAACATAGAACACCCTGCTACCTTTTCGCATGGAGTTGGTGGCACCTATTTAAAAGGGCAGCTATCAATATTATTAGCTAATCAATTCATTGAAAACTTAGCGGAATCGAGGCAATACTTTCATCTATTCATTCACATCACATATCATTTTCTCCATATTACACATTTACACAACCCCAAACATGTACTTCACCAACTCCTACCTCCACTCCGACCCCTCTGCTCTCACTAATTAAGACCTAGAGCACACAACCATACTCTCCAACCCAAAGATAACTCTCAATTTATTCCCAGATCATTATATAAAAATATTTACTAGTTTATTCTAAAATTTTCTAATGAACTTTAATTATCCATTATCACTCATGTTAGCATTTCTGCGTTTTTGCCAGATTGTTTTTCTCATTAAACGAATACAATATACATATAACTTCTTTAATGTTTTCTTTGAACCAAGCCGATTCTAATCAAATAATCCGCCCGTTCTCAGATAATATATCATTATTAGGGTTTTTACTTCGTGTTTTCAGTATCCGCTTTCTCTTTCGCCGATCACACAAGAGAAAACCTTGGCTTGAATGTATTTCCAAACGCTGGGATTTCCATGAGCATGAAAATTTTCGGACAAAAACAGGTTGACCTGAAACTTTGCAAGCATGAAAGTTGTCTGTCTCAGTTTAATAACTTTTCTCTTCTACTTTACTTGCATTGAAATTCTAGTTGCACATTTGTATAGCCAAAATTCAGAGACGCCTCCGACCTAATACAATGACAAAACGTCCAGAGAGAACCGTTTCTTCTATTACATGTAGCTATGGGTCTGTCGGAAGCCCTTGCACTCTGCTGCATAGGCAACAGAGAAAATCAATAAAATTATGTAGCTGTACGCGAAAGACCGCCTATTAAGCGTCTATTTTATGTGGAGGTGGGACTTGGATTCTTTAGACGGCCATACAAAAACTGCTGTTATGATTAGTCTACCTAACCCATTGAAACCCCCACTATCGCTAAATAATAGAAAACTCTTTGTGATCACGTTACACTTCCTAATTTTACAAATTAATGATATTACAATCGCAACCCTGTCAAACCTAATCCAAACCAAGAAAAGGGCTCAAATATGACTCAGTTAGTTAGATTTAGAATAGATTGCGCTACCTGGAATCGTGGAACCACATAGCCTACTACAGCAGTTCTGCTTCATGTTTTCTCAGACATCTATGATGCTAATTGATAATAATTGACACATATTCAGCCACTCTGTTGGCTCTACTTGATTCAACTGCCACGGTTGGAAAAATTCGTGTGAGGCTTCTAACGCGAGCCGTGTGTATTAACCTTTCAACAGCACATTCTACATTGAAGCATCTCTTATATGAGATTGACCGCCACCTCGGTTTTTTATATTAGACACTTAACCATTATCTTTAGGTGGATGACACTCTACGCCAGATATCATTCTCCGCAGCTCATTCAAAAAATTACTTTGCACAATTACTCAATGTGTTTTTTTTCAAATCTCGAAATGGATGTCATCCAACTTCCACGACATTAGGCTAACCCTGTCAATACTGAGATCATCATTCTAGGTCTTCCTGATGATATCAAGAAAATGTCTGACTCTTCCATACACCGATCCACTAACTTCCTCACTTCCCTTGTCCCTCACTTTCACCCCCAAACGCCGCTGTACACAATATTGTCTTTACCTTTGACCCACATTAGGGTGGATCCAATAAAACATTTCTTTCATATCAGATATTAATAGTGACCAAAAGTTGCCTTTAGTATACGTTAATAACTGTGTAAAATTATTTTAAATTTGGACAACATCTTGAGGGTCCCCAACGAGATCAAAAATCGTCTGCGCTGGCATACCAAAAAGCAACGGTTCGCAGGCAGTTTTTAATTAAATTCTGTTCATTACTTGCAATTGTTGCATAGTGTGACAGTTGGTATAATCTAGATCTATTAGAATATGTTTGGCTAGCACTTTGTGTATTCTACTACTTTTATATCTATGCAATTTAGGTCTATTTCTTGTTTCCTATCTATTCTGTGACAGGCGAAAAGAAAAAAAACTATTATGATCAGTAGAAAAGAAGGCGCACGCTTTCATTGACGATATGTTATAGAACAACATTAATTTTGAGGTGATGGGCATAACTTGGCCATGTTACATCCAAAGGTGGTTCAGCTGAGTGCTTGAAATTGAACACTGTTGAGTACCTGAGTGAAAAACCACATATCTGTCGAAAATTTGGTTACAGTTGGATGCGACGGCAAAAATGTCAACACGGGAAGCGTTGGAGGAGTCATTACGTTGTTAGAACAAGAACTAAGAAAACCCATACAGTTTCTTATCTGCATGCTTCATGGTAATGAACTCCCTCAACGACACTTACTGCTGAGTCTTGATGGAACAACATTCTGGTCCGTGTGCATTTTCCAGTCCGCTTGGTAAAGTTTATCAGCATGTGAACAGTTACCGGTGACAAACTATATCAAAATAAATGCTGACTTGCCAAAGGCCAACATAAAGGAACTCAGTACAGATCAGAAATATCTGTGGGAAATAATCAACGCTGTTTCTGAAGGTCACTGCCAACATAACTTATTTGGACGAAACCCGGAAAATTGAATCGCTCAAGGTGGCTTACAACTGCGAATCGACTTCTCCGTTTGTATATCGCAACAGCTGAACCATCAGACAACTTGCAGATTCTTGCAGCGTACATTATATTGTTGTATATTCGTTTATTGAGAAATCTTGTTGGCATACAGTAACAAATTAAGGTGGTTCAGTATCAAGGCTTAAGCCGTCGTGCAAAGATGGTGCAAGACATTTGCTCCGTTCCGTCCATCTGTCCAGTTATCTTACAGCTGAACAGAAACATATTGTTGATGCTGTTATACAGCGGAATGCGTAATTTGCTCAACCGGAAAACCTACTTCTCTCCATGATTACAGACGATCGTCAGCACGCACGCGAATTCGGAATTTGTCGCATTCTTAATGCTGTGCGACAGAACTCAGGTTTGACTCACGTGAGGTCTACTGGCAAAACTCACACATAACGGAACCGCAGCTGACGACTGACATTTCGGAGGAACATCTGAAACTATTTCTGATTATAATTGTGGTGAACCACCATAGCTAACCTTCCTAAGTAAACTTGTTATGCGCAGGTTGTGGAACGCTGTGCCAAATAAGTTACTAAATCGTCAGCAGCGGTTTGTGGCGCAAAAAAGCGAGATGGCTTTATCCGATCCCGGCTAGAATCTCGATTGATAATGCCAACGTTTAATACAAAATCTGATTATCGAGTCACGTAGCCTGAACGTTTTGCAAATTAACATTTGAGCAATTCAGTTATGCAGAAAAATGTATTCTATGACTTGTTAATACGTTACATGTAATACGATGTCACGTCTGGTGATTCACGATAATCCATAATATTGCCCATGCACAGAAACGCCCCATATAGCAAAACTTCACAGTCCTTGGGGACCCTCAAGACGATGCACAATAATGACCAAATTTTTACTGTGTGTTTGTCATACCAATAGGCAACTTTTGCCCACTATTAAATTTAGTTATTTAAGAAAAAAGTTTTTACCTTATACATTCGATCCACCCTAACCCACATCTGTCCTTTCTAAAAACATCTCGAACCTCTGGCGTTCATGCTTTATGCACAATCTTGACCTTCGCCGCATTAGAAGCATAGGGCCTACTCGACTCTAAAATAGCATCCAATTTTGCAGCAACCATTGTGCAGTGCAAGCCTGATTACTGCAATTCCCTCTTCCTCAACCTTGGATCCACCCAAAATAAGCGTCTACAACTTATCCAAAATCCACTCGAACATCAATTCATCACCATGTCAGTCCCATCCTCAACTCATAGGCCTACTTAAAACCACAAAATGAATCCACTTCAACATCCGATCACTGATCTACAAATTCTTAGAATAAATTATTCTCAGGCCAAACATATTCCAGAACTTGTCACCATCGAGACACCCAGCTCTACTCAATCATCATCTTATCTCACTTTCCCGACTTTAGTTCTTGCTCAACTCAATTCTTCAACTGAGCCATATGCCACACTGCCGTTCGACTATGGAACGATCTACCTCCTGAATTCAACAAATTTTCGTTTCCTCCATCAGTAGGCCTATTATCACACGCCTACCATTATCTGCCTTTAGGCTGGTTTATCTATTACCCTTCAGGCTTTCCACTCAAAACTAAAGTCTAACCTTTTCCAGGTTTCCTACACTGATTCATCTGATCCAATCTTTCTCCTCCTCAACGAAACCCGCCTTAGCAATTCCTCTACTTCCTCTTTTTCTGTTCTTTCTGGCAAACGGACTCAAACCTTTCCTTGATATCTATGGACAACTAGTCTGACACATGGCAACGCTCTTGTGCCCTGCGCTTAGCTATCATGTGACGCTTTAGACATTTGATATTTAAGATTACGATTAGCACTACAAGCCATTTTCAAACTTAACACACTTTTTTGAACTGAATGTAGATTTAAACACAACAATGTTTCATTGAAATCAGTCGAAACATTTGATTGTGGTGCCATCTATTTAATGCGAGATAAATTTCATCTGAACTACTCCAATTATCCAGAAGTTAATATTGTCACCTGTCGAGCATAAGCCTGACACCCATGTTTATTAGATCCGCTACACATTTGTTCGGATGCATTGCAATAATTATTCTGAAACTGGTGTGATTCAGAGGAAGACATTAAGCCTCTTATAAGGGAAATAGATAAGGAAATGTTATCACAACGATGCTGGTCATTGTTTTGACAATGGCAACAAAACGGCTTCAAGTACGAAGCCATTGATTGAGTAGGACGCGCCAATGGCCGAAATAATTATGACGAAAGAATTCTTTTTATTTGCTCTCTGAGTTATCAAGGTGAATGCAGCTTGCATATATTTTGCCTTCATTAGTGCGTCAGTTTGAGCGAAATAGATAAATAAAGTCCAAGAAAGATCAAAGATATATACAGCTAGATATAATATGCAGCTGTTTTATGAAAACCCATGTATGTTTTGCTCCAAATCCAATGTGCGTCATCGTTGTTATCAATCTAGGCCTTCAGAGTTTTAAATGTCATGAGTGAGCTACAACAATTTTTTTGTTGCATTTTGGGGTTTATTGAGAGAGGGCTTTATTTTCAGCACATAACGCTCGAATGAAACAACTATTATAAGAGTTAGATGAGTTTGAGTCACTTGGAACTTTGGCTTCAAATGAGGAGTTTGTGTTTTACGTCTGAAAGTAGATAACACAAAGAACAACAATTTCCAGGTTCCACTTGGTATAGCATAGCTTTTGTCATCAGTTAGTCGCTGTTCGTTATCAGCAGTCCCAGTATTTTCCTCGTAGCAAGACGACATTTTGCTCTGCTTTTTCTTCACTGAGCATCTCAGCGAATTAGCAATTCAACCACGAACATAACACTCAAAAATACAAATTAGTCCACAATACCCTTTCACACGTTTCAAAAAGTTCAACATCAGATTTAGATAAACAGGCATTTAAAATAAGATATGTAACAACTCAACGGTATCGCATCAAGAACAACAAATTGGGAACCTGTTAGGCTATTATTATTTTAAGAAACTTAATTTATTCTGCAAGTATCTGGAGCCTGAAAACGATAAGCAAAATTTATATATATTTCTGAATAATTATTGTGTGAATTCTGAATAGTTGCCCTACTAAGAAATGCATTTGTCCAAAAAAGCCAGTAGTTTTTCACTGCAACTTATTATGAATAATACAGCGGGAGTCAGGAAGGTATCGTATATATAATATATATATATATATATATAATATATATATATAATATATATATATAATATATATACGGACCAATAGCCGTATCATTGCTTGAAGTCGGACCCGGCCCTGCTGACCAACAAACACCCTTGAAGCAGGGGTGGTAAGAGTGGTTGCCAACCGTTGCCCGGACAACATCGTGAAGTGGTGACGTGGACCAGATAGCCAGAGCACGGAGGCATCGAGCGACTACATGGCCCTGCTGCATGTGTTGTTTAAGCCTAAGACGGTTAAGGCGCATTGCGCGAGGACCTTGCTTAATGGCATATTATATTTATTAACAATGTAAGCTTTATTAGCCCAACAATGTTAAAATGAACAAACCTTACGAATGATGCAAGCTTTCTAATGGATAACGAGTTTATTGCGATCATCAGCGCATCACACAGCCTGTATATATTGCTAGACTAGTTGTCTAGGGAGAGAATAAAGCGAGTGGCTTAAGATAAAATGAAGCTTATTGCGATATGTACCGAAGAAAAAATACCTATGCAAGTTTCAGACCAGTATACGACGAGACAACGTCACGGAAGAAACACAGCAAGACAAACGATCAGTCAGTCTCACTGAGACCAAATGCGCCTAGTTCGAAATACACAACTGTCCTCCACAAGGAGACAACGTCGAGAATCCTAAGCCCTAACAATGCACTACGACCGTACAGGTCAAAGATCTAGAACACACGACCTATCTATCAACCTTGCTACAGATATTTCCGCCTGTTCTAACCCGTGCACCATCATATAAACCCGAGCACCTGGTTCGTATATCCGCTACATGCGACTAAAATATATATGAAACACATAATGTTTGTGTGCGTGTGTATATGCGTGTAAGCGGGTGTGTGTATATTGTATATGTGAACCAATTTAGCTCTACATCAAAAGAAATTTATCAGAGGCGAACTTTACGTCACTCTAAACGAAAATATTTTATAAATCTCATTTAGAAAAGAGTTTATCAGCTAGCAAGACAGTACCGGTTAGATAATTACAAAAGTATCAAGTAAATGAGGATCAACGTAAGATAATTCGGTCCACCGCCAAACCAGTGTTATCAATAGATCATTCAATCAATCTAAACTTGATACAGCGCCCTTTCATGATACCTACTCAGAGGCGATCCTAGCCCATCCGCGTCTGAAAATAACGGTTTTAACGATATGTAAAAAGGTGAAGTATTTGTCCTAGGTAGAAGACTTAGCTCCAAGTGGTTGGACCCACAACGGGGAAACCAGGGAATTGCATATGAAGCATCGTCTGGAGATTTATGCATTCATAAAGACATAGGTCTACATATACTATTCATCATTTGACAGTAGCACTGCAGCTTGATTTTGATTCAATATTAATCGTCACATAAAAGTTTTCTGTCATTATTCTTCGAGCACAGATTTTAACACGTTCCTAGCAGAAGTTTCAATACACCAAATGCTTGCATAACGTAAGAGTAGCAGAGCTATTTTCTGTTGTCAAGTTCCTCATAAACGTCTGGATATATTGAAACAGGTCGTTTCGAAACATCCAGATTTTCGTAACCTGTTCCAACAACGTCGTCGGTATTTCCAAAGCCAGCCTCATAGCGATTGTTTCTTTCTCCTCTCTGTCGAAGCTCGTGTTCGGTACCATGGTTTATGTGTCCAACATCTGAAGATTTGTAAAATAAAACTGCGTCTAAATAAGGCCCTAGTAAAGTCTTCAAATACAACAATAGACAACAGGCTCAGTAATAATGGGTTTTTTAACGTTTGGCGTCCCTTGGGGTTCGGTGTTTGGCCTTCTTTTGTTCACAATTAATATAATATTATTATATTAATGACAAGTGGAACGACAATAAATAAACACAATTAAGATTATATTTATATACTGTCTTTTCATTCGCTGTTTTGAATAAAGGGCAATTATTATATTTTCAAATTTTAAATTTGTATGCTGAGTTTTCTCACCCTCTGGAATCTGGGGACCCTCGGCCAAGATCCGTACGATATTATTTATTTGTAGGCCTACAACTTTGATTTGATTCAGTTGCTAATTTAAGAAATTAAATTTTCAAAATTATGCTAATCAGAAAGCAACTTTTCTGGATTTGAAATCGTTTATTTTATCCACGTTGTTCAATGATTTTGCCAGATTACATTCTATTGCAAGAGTTGAAAGACCATTCAATGTGTCTTGCTTCATAACTGATCGTTGAACACTTTTAATTTGCTTGAGCTCATAATATATTTCATAAGTTCATTGTGGGAAGCGGGGCCAGCCTGGTCCCTAAAAGTCGCCGGACCCCTGGGCATTTGCCTCTGACCGCGTCTCGGTGGACCTGCTTACATACATACACAGACATGCACATCAGCCTATATACACTACACATCTACTTATATATATATATATATGCATAAAATACATACATAGTTACATACAAACACATAATTATGGGCCTATACACCCATAAATACATAGACACGTAAATACAAATGGCACCTATGCATGCCTAAATAAATACATGTATATATTATATACATGTCTGCACAGTATTACACATACCATAGACAGTACTTTTTAAAGGCGCTATATCAAGTGTTTTGATGGATACATATTCTATGCATGCATGCGCACATGAACGCACAAATACAACCTATATACCCATAACAAGAAAGTTAACGTTCCCACCTTCTCTGCTGAAGAGTTCGCCGAACACTGCTGCGCAAAGATCCGCTCCGTGCGAGATGACACTTCGGGCTCTCCTCCGCCTCAGTTCCCACCAACGGACTGTAGTCTCTCCACTCTGAGTGAGGTCACTCCAGCCGAGCTTTGAAGTATCATTCTTACCTCTGCTTCGAGGTCCTGTGAACTGGATCCCCTTCCTACCTTCCTGGTTCAGGAGTTCATCGAAGATCTCCTACCCTTCCTTACCCTCCTCTGCAACCGTTCTCTCCAGGAAGGCATACTGCCTCCCTCACAGAAACGCTCTCTGGTGCTCCCACCTGTCAAACGTGACGGTCTGGACTCGTCTGATCCGGCAAATTATAGACCTATTTCTAATGTTTCATTCATTTCTAAGATCATTGAAAAAATTGTAGCTAACCAATTAACTAACTATTTGAATGCTAATGGTTTACTTCCTGCTTCGCAGTCTGGGTTCCGCAGGGATCACTCGACTGAGACCCTGCTGATCCGCTTGCTCTCGGACATTTATGGCGCCATGGACCGATCGCAGGTTACCCTCTTGGCCCTGTTTGATGTCAGCACCGCGTTTGACTCGGTCGATCATGACATCCTTTTACTCCGCCTTTCTACTTCTTTTGGCCTTTCTAGCAAACCTCTTGACTGGCTCCGGTCGTTCTTATGCGATCGCACCTCCTGTGTTGTTTCCGGGTCGACCAGGTCCCATTGGGCCCCTGCCCCATTTGGGTTACCACAAGGTTCTGTTCTAGGCCCGCTTTTATACATTCTTTACACTTCCGAAATCGGACTGCTCTTGTCTTCTTGCGGAGTCCTAAACCAAATTTACGCTGACGACACCCAGGCTTACGTTCACTGCCCTGTGGCAAAAGCGGCTACTGCTGCCCACTCCATGCAGCTTGCAATAGACTCCCTTGGTTGCTGGATGTCGTCGAATCGACTCCGGCTAAACCCTTCTAAAACGCAATTTATCTGGCTTGGCACCAGACAGCAGCTGGCAAAACTTGACCTGTGTGCCCTCTCTACCCAGTTTCCCCTCTTCACTTTCTGCACTTCTGTTCGGGATCTTGGAGTAATACTTGACCAAGAACTCACTTTCACTCAACACGTTAACTCTGTCTCTCGTAGCTGCTTTTATCAGCTGCGCCAACTACGAGTTATATCTCGCACTCTTACCCCCAGCGCTGCAGCGAATCTAGTTCACGCCTTCGTTGCAAGTCGCCTTGACTATTGTTCCTCTCTATATGTTGGCCTCCCACAGAGTCGGATTGGGCGCTTGGAGCGAGTTTTGTGCGCGGCTGCGCGATTGATTGGCGGCATCCCTAAGACGGGTCATGTATCCGACTACATGCGGGATGTCCTGCACTGGTTGCCACTACCACAACGCATCTCATTTAGGGTCTCTGCCTTCCTTTGGCGTAGCCTCGTTGGTACCGCACCTGCTTATCTGGCGGAGCTCTGTCGCTCTATTTTTGCCAATATTGGCCGCCGACCCCTTCGCTCTGCAGTCCGCGGTGACCTGAGTGTCCCATTTGCACGCACTTCTACAATGCAACATCGGGCCTTCTCGGTTGTGGGACCGAGTATCTGGAATGGGCTTCCTCTAGAGCTTCGTCTCCTACCTAGGAACTCTTCACCTGCATTTTACATCTCTCTGAAAACTATTCTTTTCAGCCATGGTTGGGCAGGGAGCGCCTCTGAGTAGATATCTTGAAGGGGCGCTATATCAAGTTTCATTGATTGATTGATTGATTGATTGATTGAAAAGAGACATAACATAACTACATACCTGTATTTGTTTTATGTTGGCGACATTGACGACTAAGTAGAATGGCCGTAAGGATGATTATAGCTAGAACCGCTGCTCCAAGCAACGCTCCCAGAATTATAGCCATTAGCTTCAGCCGATCCGTGTCATCTTCTAGAACTAATCATCAAAATAATTAAAATGTCTAAAGTAGTACATAATTATTAATATACAAGGGCGACCCTAATAAGCGGGACATTGGTACCTTCTGGGTCTTCCTGAACATTTGTATCCCAACGTTACTGTTTGCTGTGTTAATTGTCATCTGTTGATAGTAGGCCTACTGGGAACAATAATCAATCAATCAATCAATCAATCAATCAATCAATCAATCAATCAATCAATCAATCAATCAATCAATCAATCAATCAATCAGTCAATCAATCAATCAATCAATCAATGAAACTTGATATAGTATATATATATATATATATTATATATAATAAACGAATTGACTGATTGATTGAAACCTATTGACTAAAAAAGGCTACACTACTTAAGGTTTTTTTCAAGATTTACTCAAATAGCGCTCGATTATTATAAATTTATAATTCTTGTATGGAAGGGAAATTCTTACTCTGGATAAGTTATTTGTTAAATTCATAACTCCAATATCGACGATTTCTAAAGCACAAAGCACCAACCAATGAGGCACCAATGGCGGAATAATTTTCTGGATATTGACCTGATTGCTATAACGTTTGATGCCTTAGAGGTGACTACTAAGAACTATATTCACAAAGTGAGATGAGTTTGTTTATGCACAATTTTACTTTTTTGCGTTTTTACACCTTATTTAAGACAAACTATTTTGATTTTATTCGACATCTATATCTGATAACAGTGATGTCTTCGAATGCTGTCCCAAACAATGCTTAAGATGTAAACCTCTAGACAACAATACTTCAGAGCCTTTGAGAATATCTCAACAGGTGTTTTACAAATGTTCAGTTATTATATTTGAAGACGTGTAATTTACCTTGCAAATTAATGGACTTTGACTGTTGATAGTATTGTCCTCTGATGATATTCGAAGCATTGCATGTGTATCTGCCACCGTGATTAACGATGATAGCTGGTCCGTAGGTTGCATTGCCATTGCTTTCATCTATCCACGTATACGTTGCCGGGGGATTGGCAGCGACGTTGCAGTACAACAAAGTCGGAGTTCTAATCTGACCGTTATTATCACCAATTATTGTCATGTTATCCTCCGTTGGCCAATCTGAAATAAACGAATAGGATTGTATGTGAAGCAACCGAACGGAAATTAAATTCAGCGCTCGTGAATAAGCTGGTGCTCTGCGATTAGCTTAGAGAGGCACTTTAGAAATCTGGAGTCTACGATTTTGAGGTTATTCAACTGGAAGTAACAGACACATAACGCAGGTAGTCAGAGGCAGCATATATCGCCAACAGCTTCATACTAACCACTTACTTATGCTACGATGACAGGGACGATGAGCAGAGTTGAATTTGGATTGCTTGAGCCGTAGGTCTGAGGACAGTAGGCCCTACTCTCTATTTCGAGGAATAATATTTTAAAATAAGGAACAGACCACGTTCCTGATGCGCGCCGATCAAGGGGCACCCAATAAATCGCTCCCAAATTTTTTTGGGTGAAGGTCAACACATGGTAGCAGTTACAAATTACAATATTAATTTACAATATTTAGAAACTACAACAACTTACAATTTAATTTAAAGTAAAAGTCGATAGGGTTAACTATCCAGATGATATTCTGTTGCAATGTCGTCATTGACAGCAGCTGTAGCTTGGTGACAAGCGCCTCCTTTAATGCAGTTTGAGATCTAAGTGTAGTTAGCATTGCTAATTTATTTATTCTGGTATAAGACGAAGAGTTGTCACTTCATACTCACATAATACTTGAATGGTTTCGGTGCTGAATAATATTTCGAGAGAAGAGCCGCCAGATATGTCGGAAATGTTAGAAAAGAAATCACAGACACTGTTGCATGTATAGCGCGGAAATTCGCCGTCTTTGGGAGCGTTTACAAGCACATATGACGAAGTATTGGAAGTGTCGTTGCTAGAGATGACGTTTCCTTCTGATGTCCAATAGGTTCTCAAAATACGCATCCGCACAAAAGGACCTCCACTGTACAGGATGTAAGTGAAGACGAGTGAAGGACTTGAATACCTGTCAGTGAAAGATGGATTGCAGGATATTCTCATCTCCTCATCTCTTATTATATCCGTCACTGCTGCCCAGGAGCTCAGGCCTCTGGTTAGCCTCAGTTCAAGATCTGCCAAGTCAAATAAATTATATTATTAAATAATGCGCCATTCTTAGGAGAAGTTTTGATTAGGTTTACAAATACCTTTAGTATTTCACCAGATAAACGCATGGTAATTCTGGAATACGAAAGAGACGGAAATTTAATAAAGAAGCAGTCGTGTTCTTTGTATTGCTTACAGAAATAGACTATTCTTATTGATAGAGACGCGAAAGATATAATAAGAACTGCAAAGGCGATGAATCACCAATATTTGTGGACGCCGATAATTAAAATACGCGCCTATTACATATTAAACTGTTTACTAATGGATCATTGAATTTAGGCTTGCTTTCATCAAGCGACAGTGATTATTATTGGTCGCCTGGTCGCTGTGGTCCTGGGTCTTAGAGCGATGAGTGTAATTCCTGTCTGGACCAGGTCTGTGGTCTCAATTATTGGTTTATAGTGAAGCGATTTTGTCATCTCCGTTCCATGTCGGCGCAAGGAGTAGCTCTCATGATTGAACTAATTCGATTATATTAGATTAAATAAAATCATGAAGACATTCTCCAAAAGTCTTAAAGTTAACGAATCTAGGATTCATAACAGTTATTCAAAAAGACACAAAGGTGCAATTGTTGTTTTAGGCTTTGCATATGCAGGCCCACCTATGAACTATCTCAAGTCCAGAGGTTGTCAAAATTTTGACCACCTCTGGACTTGAGCTAGACCCACATAGTTACATACTCCTTTATTGAAATATTACAGAAAGGTGATACACAGCAACTTAGTAGGCCTACAAAAAGAAAAAAATATGTTAAGAGACTAATTATCTTCTACGTCCGATATGGTGGGATTGGGTGCCTGAGCGATGATCTAATAATTCGGCGAGGAGCTTGCTTTTAGGACCCGTTTATATAATACGCGAGGGAAGGCGAAATTATGTTCGTCCTTGTTTGGTAGCTCAAAGTCGTGTGGCCTTTATTCTTCAGTCGTATCGCCTCCTAATAATTATATTCGTTTATTGAGAAAGACAACTCTAATTGGCACACCGCAATCAGTTACAGTGTCAAAGAGTTCATAGAAAATGTTACTCATTGCGTCTGACCGTAATGTTCAAATGAGGAAGGACATAGTCATTGAACACTAGCATAGAGGACTCTAGGTATGAAGTTTCTATTGTCTTTGAGGGGCAGCTCAAACGGGTGCCGTCTGGGTCGAAGATTGTAGCGTCTCTCGGCAACCGGCGGGAACAGGCCACGTAGAACGTGGAACTCGTTCTGGATCACTGCCCGCAGCAATCCGCCATCCGCCCTGGTCGCCATCTCTTCAAAGGTTAGCGAATTCGTTGGAAGAAACACCAGTCTCCGCATCCGGCGCAGCATACGCTCGAGTCTTTCCCTGTCCTCACCCGAGGCGTAAACAGACCACGAAGCACGTTCCATACGATAGCTTAGCCTACTTAAACCAGTCCTCTGTACGCATGTATGTAATATGCATTTGTGTATAAAATATATTTATTAATGTATGTACGTATGTCTGCATAATATATATATATATGCACGGGTAAGTGCTTCTAGACATGTTATATAGCACCTGAATAGCATATCCTGTAGAAGCAGACACCTCGCTTTCCTAAGTGATACAAAGCGTTTCACATGAACACTTGTCTTGTCTTGTGGTTCTCTGCCTGTTAGGCAGGTTCAAATGTCCAACGTCGCCACTTCTCTCGTTGTTGGGCCTCGAACATGAACATGAACATGAACACTGAATCTTCATAATTATTCTCCTGACGCAACTAATGATTCGATATCTGGAAAAGTGATCGCTTCAAGGCATTATTCGTCTCAGATAAGGATCATACGCTATTGAACGCGTTACACTCAGAAGACTCTATCTCAATATAAAGTAATGAAAATCTTACTGATTGGTGCTAGGATCGCCCTTGCCGATGCCATGGTTGAGTCAGTACAGACCAAACACCCAGCCAGAAGATAACGATTTTTACCAGGTGCAACCACGATTAGATTGCACGATCCTGGTCCTAAAGTTTCTGTAGTGAAAAAAGAACTAGAAGTCAATGAAGTGATTACTCCGCAGGTCGAGTTTGTTATTGTATAATTGTTTGAGTTTTGAGCATTCATTGTCCACCATGGAAGATACTTTGTTGCAGTAGTGCAGTTGAATATTATAGGATCGTCCGTGTCTGTACGAGGAAACGTGTTTGAAGGCTTCGTAGTAATACCTCCGGTTAAAGTGTCTGAAAAATAAAGAAATTGTTACATTTAAGTTATAATTTTTGCAAAGAGAGCATCAGTGACTCTCATAATACCTATTACCTGCCAGAGGCCGAAATCCTAATTCTCTACTTAAAAGATAAGTGCAGTTTATCACCTTATTCAAGAGCGCTTGACACTGTCAAGGGTGTCGTCCAGAGATACTAGGTGGATATAAAATCCAGATGCCAGATGGACAAGCAGCAAAGGTGTATGGTGAGGATTTAACTGATTCAAGCAGAGAAGGAGAATACGCTAACTGAGGAGAAGTATTTGCTAGCTGAGGAGAGACGTTAAACTTTGTATGCTGAGAAGGTGAGGATGGAAATGGAATTGGCTCTTTTATGTGAAACATCACATTTGGGTTTAAGATCGATGCCCTGAGGAAATTGAGGCCAATTGAAACTAGTCTAGCAATTTAAGACTAATTAATAATACTCAAATAAAATGGCAGACGACATAATATTAGGCCTATCAGAATCAGCCAACGTTTATGACGCGCACTCGTCGATAGATCATAAAACTGCATCAGATGAGGTAATCGCCTTTGATAATGGTCGCACACTGATTAATTTGTCTACATGCAGTATCTTTAATTCATTTAATTCACTAAAATCAATTAATTCATTTAATTCATTTTCAAGTCTATTATAGGCGATATCTGTTGAGAAGACGCCGAGCTCCGAGACAATGCTGACGAACAATGATATTAATGGAAAGACTGAAGATTACAAGGTTGCGTAACTTAAGGACCCTACGTTGTCGGAATCGTGGAAACGTGCATGGGAGGGGGGACAGCAGATATGTGATAGAGAATTATCATTGTTTCGTTGAGGCAAATCGGACTAAGGTGATGACGACGAAGAGGGTGGTCACATGCAGTTGGTGCCACCTGTAGGATACAGAGCAAAGGCTTTAGAGTTAGCACATGATTCTCTCTGTTTCCGTATACATAGGGTTGCCAGACGTTCGACAAATGGAGGACGTGTCCTTCTTTTTGGCCTCATGTCCTCTGTATGGCAGGCGAAGCTAAAATCCTGAAAATGTCTGGCTTTTTGTATCGTATCGTATCTTTTAATAGTATTTTTTGGCTTTTTGTATGTTTGTTGTACTATTGGCAACTATTTCATGGCAGTTTGTAACGACTTTACATACGCGTGTTGAAGGGAATCATTATTACAACGTACAGGGTGAGGAATGTTGCTTCTGAGAAGTTCTGTGCGTATGTTATTGGTAACGAAGATTTGCTGCGGAGACTTGGCTCCTCAGAGAATACTGTGCGTACGGTAATCAAGAAGGCGGAATTGTTTGCTTAAATAAATATCTTGCAACATTACGATAAAAGGCTTCAATTGATTTTCATACAGCTTTCCAATGTGATTTCGTTTCTTGGTTACTTAGGAGACCCCTGACTCCGGAGTCCGGAGTGAAACATTCAATGAGTCCTCAATTGTCCTCCTTTCTGGCCTTTTGTGTCCTCCTTAGGCTATCCATGTATCTGGCAACCCTAGTCCTGGCTGATGAGGGCACGTACTGCATGACCTGATCCCGTCGATTAAATCCTTTGCCTACCGTCTGCGTCATCTCCCCTGCTGATTGCTGATGGGAAAAACTTACATCACCAGGATGAGATAGCTCTATGAATGATGTATGACTATGATGTGTGTACACCAAATTTCGGATATTAATGGGTTGACTAAAGAATAGGCCTATTGTTCTTATCTTATTTTGTTTACAGTGTGTTCTTAGTTTATTCCGATAACTATTAGCTGGGCATTCATAACTAAAATGCAATTTTTAACAGTTTCTACACCTTAAAGTAAATGTATATTCTTATTAATTGATTTATTATTGATATCAATTATAATTTACCTGAAGTGATACTGTACGTAAGATTGAAACCTGTGTAGGTAGTGTAACCTTCTGAGTGAAAATACACATTCACACGAGAGCATGAGAATATCGTCAAGACTGCAGGAAACTCGTAGCCCGAATAGCGTGGCGATCTAAAGACGCTTCCAGACTCACACGTTATCTACAGTAAGACAACCAGAGCAAAAGTCTTCGAGTCACGTCCAAGATATTGTACACTTATCGAAAAACATCAATCCGTGATTCCATTTATTATTTAAACGACTTAATGCGCGTGTGTTTCTGTGGAACTCTCTGACAGAATAAGGAAGTAACTTTGCTTGCAACGATTCTGAATTAAACACTTTTCCACCTTAGAAATATTGGGTAATACATGACGCTTAACAACAATTAACGTTTTAGCTATGACAAATCATTGCAATATTATCTTGCTGTAACTGCAATTGACATTCTTGATTGCATCAGATTAAATATATGCACGTTTGCTTTCTGGAAGCTTTCATTCTATGTTCTCGTTTCACGCCGACGACAGAACGATTACTAAGCTGGTTTATTAAATTTCGGGTGAGGTATAGTCAGATAATTCATAAGAAATTTCACCTTTTGATCTGCATGTTTTGTAAACGTCAACCTTCCATACAAAATTTAATAGGTGCTGGCTGGTCATTGTTTCAGCCTATCAGCGACCTTCTAATCTTTCCAACCATTCGACATTCGAATCATAGACTCGTCCAATCTGTTATCTTAACGAGAACTGCAGAATGAAATCTTTTGATTTCTTGTCAAATACTTAACACAATCAAAAGGTCTGGCCCGCTGATACTTCGGTCGCCAACATAACTATTCTACAGGAAAGAACCTTTAAATTGTTATTAGGCCTATCCGCTATGATCAGTGTTTTTCTAGAACAAAATGATTCCGGAACTAAACAAATTCAGAATCATTATCGGAGGTTCCTTAACCATATGGAAATGTTCTATGCTAATATTTTTATTTTATAAAAATTATATATATATATATATAACTGAAAACTTAAATTAAAGTAACTAAATTTATTTTTTCTATTAAAAATTTTAATTAACTAAATTATTTTTAATAGCTGTAAGGAGGTTCGGAGAGTTCCGTCTGAATAAAATCACTGGCTATAATCAACGACATTAATTTTGTAAAGCAAAGTAGCAATTCACTACTTTCCCTTAAATAGGTTCAACCTGACGGGTAGGCAAGATTTGTTTGGAATAGAATGTGAGTTTCCGCCTATTTAAGTAAACCCACGTGAGCACTGAGCAGTCAGCAATCTTAAAACGTGACCGGCAAGAAGCCCAAACACAACCAAGTCAACAGCCCAAAGCTCGTCGATGTAATAAAAAATTCCAATAGCATTCTTTACATTTGCTGAGTCATCAGCTGAAATATTAAACTCACGTAGCCACTCCATTAGTAATAATCAGTTAGCTTTTATAATTGGGGCGAGAGATTGACTTTTGGCATATCTGTCCTCATATTGGGACCGAATGAATAACAATTAAGTGAGTACGGCAAGTGAAGTATCTCCATGATAAGTACGTACCGTTTTCCAAGTATCTAATCCGCCTCATAAAGTAGGACACTTCCACACCTAAGTTTAGTGTATTGCAAGTGTTATCATATATTTATTCGGTTAAGAAATTTGCTCTTAGAAAGCTATAAAGCAAAGGGGTAATTTTTTATGACAAAACAATGGTTAGCCATCGCTTGAATCACACATTGCTTCTTTACCGCACCTGCTGTTGGATTGTTTCAACCGTAGGCCTATGCAAATTTCTGTCACAACTTGGTTGTGCTCGCCAGTTAGTATTCAACATCTGCAAGATGTTTGCATTGGAAACTTAATACGTACCGTTACCCAATCATACGTTGGTTGGGTGTTGAATGCCAGAAACGTAATGATGATTGTTTGTCCTGTGGGGACTGAGATATAATTGGAACAATCTAGGTAATTGGTGTACACCATCGGAAAATTCGGAGATGAAATTGTCCCAGTAGTTCCGTTGAAATATCTATTGGCACAATCTGCATGAAGATACAAGAAAACCCGTCCGTTCATTTTTTTTATACAATTGGGTGCCAAGAATTGTATTTGCAACTTCTAAATAATTGATGTCTAATGCACAAGGTATCAATATATGGCACACTAAAATCCAAGCCATTATCAAGTCAATATCTAGAAAATCAGTTTGATATCGAAATCTGTTTCTTTGCTGCAGGTTGTTGCAACTAGGTCGTCGTTGATTCTCGTACTGTTATGACAAACTGCTTTGGTCGAACAGGCAGAAAAGGGCATAAGGTTTACTTGGTTGGATTCAAGCTTCCGAGAAACTGGTTGTTAATTATTTCGTAATCGTTGTGCTTTTCAAATCCACTGTTCATGCGATTCCCGCCGCACCATTGCAAGTTTTGTGGGCCGGAAAGATATCTTCGTTCCTCTGTTCCGGGTGAACTTGTTGTTCCTTTCTCGCACCTCGACAAAACAGCGTTGCGCTTTTTCGGTGGTTAGGCCATCTACCTTGAGGAGACTCCCGTTTGATTTGCGAGTTGTCTTAAATAGGGATTCTACATCCACGTTCTTTAACAAGACACTTTAAAGCTGTTCATTTCCGTCGGTTTTGGTTTGGAATAGTTATCTTGGAGATGCGTTATGTAATGCTCTAAGTGTATGATTGAATGCACGACTAATTAGCCAGCAATAATCCGCATTATCAAGCTCATTAAATTGTGCCTTGTTTGTCGGCTGTGAGTCATGAGTTGCAAACTGTGCATGCACAAGATGGATTGAAGCAGGCAAGTACTGACAGTTTCGCAACAGACTTAAGACAACTACATGATTCAGTAGGGTTGTTGTCAACATGCTAAGAAACAATGATTACCTTTAATTCCTGCCTTCAAATGATAGAATACTTACAAACATGCAGTTAATAACGTCATTCACTTTCAGATTGTGTTGCCAGCTGCAGAGTTTCCATCTACTTTCTAAAGTTCAATTGGATGCTATCTTTCCTTAGTCTTTATAAGGGTGTCTTATTCTGCAACTGAATTCGCCTTTACGCATACTACATTTAATATTCGAACTCAATCCTTATCCTTACTACTAAATTTCAAACAAGAGAATATAAAATGCTAGCTTCATTTCTGTGTTATAAATGTGACCACTCTCGACCACTATTGAGACTATGACTACTAACTGCCAGTGCTACAACAAATCTTTTACCGATTCTGGTGTTCAGTTTATATTGTTCAGTTAAAGCCTTCCACCCCGAATAAACATACTTCATCCATCTGTCGACTTAATCGATTTCTCCCCACAATTTTGCACCTCGTATGGACTAAGTCAAGCAGGACCTTTGAAACTTTTGATTTACCCTTTGGACGCTATAGGCAGAACTGTCCTAACTTAATTTGTCTGTTGTTTGATGATTCAGTAAACAGTTTCGCCAATCAATTCAATCAATTGCAATCAATACACATACACATAGGCTACACGATTCTCGGAATGAATGAATGAACATTATGATATAAACTGCTGGTGAAAATATCAAGATTTCTACAGCGCCTCACTAATATCTAATATCTGTCAATTCGATTTTCGAACCTCATTTTCCCCACTTGCGTCTCGTACAAACAGAGTCAATATTGCAAGATTATCAACTGCTCAGTGATTAACACGTCTAACATTCTGGCAACAAAATGCTGCCACTGGCTAAGCGAAAAATCGTGCTTACTCCAACTTACCAGCAAAATCAGAGGTCGTTGATCAGCTCCAAAACCCCAATTTAAATAAGCCCTTAGAATCGTTTATAGTAATCCATAATAATTATGGATTCAGATAATATTATTATGAAAAGTATGTGTTAATATTATTCACTCAGCATAGTACCAAATGTTTTCCAATAGACGAAGCATAACAGTCTACTTATAACAATAGGGAGGTTTTGTTGCGAACAATG
>JACEVL010000674.1:47500-67500 GCA_020284085.1 Aporrectodea caliginosa
CTATCTATCTATCTATCTATCTATCTATCTATCTATCTATCTATCTATCTGTCTATTTATCTATCGATCAATCAATCTATCTACCTGTTTGTCTGTCTTTCTGTCTGCCTGCCTGCCTATCTGTCTGTCTGTCTGTCTCTCTATCTCTATGTCTCTCTGCCTATCAAGCTATTTTTTGTCTGTCTGCGTCTATCTGTCACTTAGATGCATACATACATACATGGATCCATAATAACATAAATAATAATATAATAGCATAGCTATATACCTAAAAAATACATATGTAGTGGCCTACATACATTCAGAATATCCGTTAAGTTACATTGTATCGTTGCTCATGTGATGATGGGAAGAAGTGATGCCGTTAAAAGTTTTTTAATTCAGAATTATAATTCCACTTTTAACTGTATAGTAAGGACAGGATAGTGTAAGTCTTATGTTTGCATTTTAAGGCAGCTCTGTTACTCTTGTGCTTTCTTTGTTTTCTCAGTTTATTTATTCAGATTGCTTTAATTATTAGCTGGATATTCATAGCTAAAATATATGCATTCGTCAGCAATTTCCACAGCTGGACATCAATTATAGTTTACCTGAAGTGATTTCGTAAGTGAGACTGAAACCCGTGTTGGTAGTGGAACCATCTGTGTGAAAAAAACACTTTAACAGAGTAGCATGAGGATATCGTCAAGGCTGCAGGAATCTGTGAGCCCGAATAGCGTGACGATGTATATGTGATTCCAGAGGCACACGAAATCTACAGACAAACAAACAGCAAAAGCCAAGAATCTGTACACGGGAATTTTTGTAAACGATTTTCCATCTTCAAAATTCTGAGTAGTACATGACGCTTAGGAATTATTAACTTTTCAGCTATGAAGAATAATTGCAATTTTATCTTGCTGTAACTACAATGGACATTCTTGAATACCTCAGATTAAAGATTCGGGTTTGGTTTCTAGATGCTCTTCATTCGATGTTCTCGTTTCACGCCCACGCCCGAACGACCACTAAGGTGGTTTATTCAATTTCGGGTGAGGTCTACTCAATTAATTTATAAGAAATATCACCTGTTGATGTATTTTGTATGCGTCAGCCCTCCGTACAAAAATTAATAGGTGCTGGGCAGGTCATTGTTTCAGCCTAACAGCGACCTTCTGATCTTTAGTAAAGACCGGTAAGCATATAATTATATTTACTCGGTAAACAAAATTTGCCTTTAGGAATCCAGTACACAAAGCGGTAACTTTTGATTACAAAACAGTAGTCAGCCATCGCTCCAAGGGCACACTGCTTCTTTACCGCACCTGCGTTGTAGGATTGCTTCAGTTTCATACAATCCTGCTTCAACTTTATGCAAATTTCTGTCTCAATTTGGTTGTGCTCGCCAGAAACTATTCAGCATCTGCAAGATGTTTGTATTCGAAACTTTAATACGTACCGTTACCCAATCAAACGATGTTTCGGTGTTGAATGCCTGAAACGTAATGATGACTGAGTGTCTCTGCGAGACAGAGATAAAGCTGTAACAATCTAGGTTATTGCCGTAGGCATTCGGATAATTTTGGGATGAAATTGTTCCAGTAGGTTTGTCGAAGTTCCTGCTGACGCAGTCTGTATAAAACACAAGAAAATACGTTAGTTCGTACAGTGCGGTGTCCAACGTTGTAAGTGTAACTTCTTTCGCACTTCCGACAAACTGCTGATTGACAATCTTGTATTCTTGGTGGGTTTGATATCGACTCAATAGAGAACAGTATCTTCATTATCACATATTTAATCGTGTCGTGTTAAGTCGCTGTGGGTCATTCGTGCTTCACAGTGTACCAACACAAAACATTTCAAAGCAAGTACATGCTTGACTAAAATGTCAAAATATGGCTTATTGTACCGATGTCAACAGGCGAGAGAATGTCATGGATTATCTCTACAGTGATAAAATGGCAACAAATAATGACTAACGCCATGGATTTTTAGATTGTGTCTCCATATCACTTCTCAGCTCAGAGGTTACTTAGCAGCCGGGACGACACCAATTAAAAAACACGATAGTGGCTTCTGCCATCTGCGAGCAACTGCTTGGATCTGGGGTTGCTGTGCAACGAGCATCTTAACCTGTCGTCTCTCCTCTTCTTCGCTACCGTAGTTAAGTAGTCCAGGAATTTCAATTCTTGTCTACTACGAGAACTGGACGGTAATTCGTCGGTTGGGCTCTGAGTGTCTGCGAGAGGTCGCCAGTGGTGTCTCTTCTAGCTTTATGAGCATTGTTTCCTTATTGATTTATTTAACAGATCAGGCAACGCTTTTCTGAGGTACTTAAGAGGCACGTGTATAAGTAGTTAATATGTCAACGTTTGTTTTCACAAGGATGATAGTGGATTGATTTCATATCAGAATTGTAATCTGACATTTATAAAGCGCCACTTCGAGAATAAACTCAACAGTGGTGTTCCCGACCAGATCAAATGACATCATTGCACTGTAAGTTTGTCAAGTAGGGGGAGACTTGGCACCCTTGATCCCTAGGCACACTTGATCCCTCAGTCATTTTTCCTTAATTAGGCCTACTTATGTAAATTTATTGTTCATTCTAACCACGCTAAAAGACAGGAAGAAGGTCAAGGCTATAAACATAATCAGAATTATTCACTGCCTTTCTTCAATGCATCAGTAATTAAGGCAAAATGACGGAGGGATCAATGGTGCCTAGGGATCAAGGATGCCAAGTCTCCCCCCTATTGACTTTTTATGACAGTGAATCCCTCCAGTCTGGATATTATACATGCATGAAAATATGGAAGCCAAGTGCCAACCGACCTATCTCCATTTGGCTGACGCTTACTCAAGGCAGCTCGACCAACCATCTGAAATCATTTGCCTTCTGATTTTTTCGAAACTACTCCACAGTTTCGCTGCATACTGACCCAGCCTTTACCAACTACCAAGCTATGTTTCATAGAAGTTTTCTAGTTGTCTGAGATTAAAAGACGACCAGAGAAGAGTAGTAGTGACTATAATAGACGAGAGATAGTGAGGTGGGAAGCTGATCGGCTACAGCTGAGTTGAGACTGTTTGTCTGTTATAATCAACCAATAACAGAAAAGTATCAATTGTAGTACCACATTGACAAAATTAAAATTCGGCCTTAGATAAAAGTTCCTGAATGAAAAACATTAATTACGCTTAAAGTGTGCAAGGAGTTGAATAAGAAACGATACCTTAAGTTTTAGAGTTGTTACATGGACTCACCACAACTAACTGATACATCTTCCTGGTGACCGCAGTTGTGCGAACCCCACGCAGGATGGACGCACTGTTCTAGGCCACTTTCGGTTCCATTGCAGTTCACGTCATCCAGCCATATTGGATCTGTTCCAGCTCCATAGCGATTACCAATTGCTGTACCGATGTAACTAATTTCAAATATAAAAAATACATGAAACAAAAAAGCGACTAAAAGTCTAACTAAATAACTTACTGATAACGCTAAGTGCGCTATGGTTTTGCCAGTTAAACTTTAATATAATTACAAATTAACTGTAACCTTTAACTTGTGATGCCTTAGGAACCTCAACGTTAGAGGTTGTTTAGCAGCATTGCTGTATTTTGTAGTTTTTGTGGCTTTATAGATATACATCTGACAGCTGATTTGAGTATGTAATCTGTCGTAGTACATTGCATTGCACTGTTAGCTGAAGCTCCACGAAAGTCCATGAAGGTGTCACGGTAGGGGGCTGAGGTTTGGCACATCTCTTCAATGAGAAGATTCATTGACACAAACGGGTAGATGTTGTTGTGTTGAAATAGACTAACTCGGCAAAGATCAAGCAGATTCGTGTATTTAAGACGACCTTCCAGAGAGAAGTAGTTAATTGCCTGGAGTTATTTTGCTTCCCAAACGTTTCAGTGTCATGGACCGGCAGAAATTAAATTTTCAGTGACACGATCCGGCAGGAATTTAACCAATGCAGGAGGACCGGTGCCAAATTTATTATTTAGCTTTTCGTTTTCGATCACTCAAAATCCTTAAATATGTGTTAAAATTGAGTTAAATGCGTGTCTAGCCAATTCTATGACTCTATTACCTTTATACACGCATGCTAGCCTAATACGTGCTTTTTATATGACTTTTACAAATATAATAGCCATTTATTGATTCCGAGACAATTTGACCAGTTTCTGGACTCGCTTTGCGGATCGGCGACTCAAGGCTCGCGGACTCTTCAGATTTCCCAGTAAGTATACTCTATACAAAAATCATTTAATTTTCTATCTTCATTATTTTCTGGTACAACAGTACTGTTACAGTACTAGTACCATTAGTCCGGTATATGGACGATTGGTCATAGGATTTGTCACAGGACTATCGCTCTTATGGACGATTGGTCATAGGTCATAGGTCCTATATATCGGCGATAGGACTATCGGTGGCATAATGCTAAAAAACAGACCATAATTGATGTCTTTTATACCTGAGTAACATACGGGTCAAACATTTATTATTTCGAATGAACGTTAAGATCTTTGAAGTGAGTTGATGCCTGTAAGTAATATTATCCTATTAAGCTTTTTCATTGGCATTGATTGTACGCCTATTTGTCTTTAAACGATGCATGACGCCTTAAAGTAATTATTATCTTAATAAGTTTGCTTATTTTTCGTTCGGGTGTTTGTCTTAAAACTAAGAATTGAGTTAAATGCGTGTCTAGCCAATTGTATGACTCTATTACCTTTATACATGCATGCTAGCCTAATACGTGCTTTTTATAATTATGTCGATTTATTAGTGGCATTTGACTAACAGTCTTATGACTGCCCTATGAGCGATAGTCCGTATGTCCGATCGTCGTATGACCGATCGTCCTAAAACCATTAGTCCAGTAGGCTACGCATTACACAGTCTAAAAGTCAAATTGCCATTGACGCTCTGCATTATTACAGTTTCACTTAACCCCTGTTATTGTGAAAATTTTGTGAAAAAAGTTTTAAAATGTTGGAAAAGTTTAACAAACTATTTTTAGTTTAGTTAACTTATTTACAAAATCAGTTGATAACTTTAGTTAAACTGCTTTTTTAGTTGAAAAATAGTTGAGAAATTGTCAAGAAATTAGTTTAGTGTCCATCACGGCTCTGAATGAATGTCTCATCAGCTGCTACCCAACATTGCCAGCTAATCAAACAAATTGAACATTCTGACGAGAACTTAATCGGTAAGCAACTTTTACATTAATGAGATTATTAGATCGCATTATTAGGCCTACGCTACTAAAATGACTGAGATTCTGCTGGCGCGCATTAATACAGCCATGGTAACTTACCCATATCCCAGACGGAAACATGCCACTCTTGCGCTGACATCTGTAAAACCGTCACCACACACTGTTCCCCATCTTCCTGAGTAGTATATCTCTAATCGCCCTTCCTTTAAATTGTTATTTAAGGAATTGTTCAATCGCACAGAGAAGTTTTGACTGCTTCCTACAATCAGTTAAAATTAGAAGATCTGTCGTCATGTAACGGTGGGTGAAGAGCCGAGTTTATCCATATTTTGTACAGGATGACCATTGTAGAGTGCCCAATTGTACGAGTTTATATAATGAACGATCCCTGAAGATTGCTTGGTCTTGACAATTGACTGTTCCCACAAGATTTTAAAAGAGACAACTTTATATGTCGTGATGGAGAGTATCTGATAATTTGTGTTCAAACTGGTCTAGAACGCCGCCAGAAGTGCTTTAAAGAAACGTTAGAACGTCCTTTGCTGCCTGTAAAGATTTGATAAAAACTCGACGATTCACAGTTCCTCATTGATAGCACAGGACGCTAGAAGTCGTCTCCTAAGAGTTAATGGCAATTGGTAACTGTTTGAAACGTTGCATCGACGAAATACATAGAAAAAATGACGATTGCTGAAAAGAAACTCGCTAGATTATCCAGACATAGGGTATTTTCGAAATTCAGCTTAATGAATGTCACTGGTGGGTTCTAAAGAGCAAGCCTTACAAACGTCACTACACCTATGGCTATGCAACTAATCTAAACAATCGTGTTTAAGACACTTCGCAAATGTATAACTGCATAATTGGTTAATAAATTAATTTTGCGTATTATTCAATGAAATCTATATTTAAACAAAATTATATGAATATAATTTTCACGAAGAGTAGTACCGGTCACAATGCAGTTGGCCACGTAAATCAATAAGACTGTCAGCATCCTCGTTGTTAGGTCAATGACCTGTTTACTACGTACGCAAGAAGACGCAAAATCTGAAAGAAATCAAGATACAGATATTATAAGATCGTAGTTCTAGTGTTGCAATCGCAATTGCATCATTTAATAGTACTTCGATTGAAGCACAATATTGCTCAATTTATGCGAGTGTCTTTTGCTCACATCAGAATAAAAGCTTCCCGTATTCTTGGACTGTGGCTGTGGCTTCCTATAACCACCGCACAAGAAAGAGTTATGTACATCGATCTGCTGTAAGCCGTATTCAGGTCAATATCTCTGGATCGAAGTCTGTCGATAGCTTTCATCTCACTTGCTTTCACAAAACGTCTATCCTACTCTACAACTGCCACTTACTCCTCATTGAATGGCTAATAAAATTTCAGAGATCACTTGGATATAGATGAGATAGTTCATTTTAAAATCTGTAACCTAGTTGAAAGTCAATGGATTTAAGTCATCGTTGAAAAGACGCTATATAAATGCGCAATTGCGCCCACGATGTAGGCCTATGATAGTAAAATGGTCTGAAATATTGATGTTCCAGATTGTATTTCATGCATGGGATGTTACAAGGATCCTGAGTGGCCGAGTGGGTTGGTAGCCCGCTCGTCACGTCGGCGCCCCGGGTTCGCTTCCCGGTCGGTCGGTTTATCAGAGATTAATTTCTCGGATCTTTACTGCGGGTGGCTCGGTCGCAATATAAACGTGGAGTACAATACAACACACAATACAACACATCACAATACAACTGGGGCGCGGTGGTTTAGGGGTATGTTCGGTGCCTTGCAGCTGGAGAGTTGCGGGTTCGAATCCACCTCAAAGTCGCCGCATAGGGACCCTGGGCAAGTCCTTCACTCGCAATTGCTCATGCGCTTCGGCGTGAAACTCCGATTCAGCGTTCGCGCAGTAGTCGGGAGCGCCTCTGAATGGGAAATCTGGTAGGGACGCTATAACAAGTGTTCAAATACAATACAATACAATACAATAAAAGCACTTATAAAATTAATAATTTACGCAGCAGATGGCGTTGAAAGGAATTTACTCATACAGAAATTAATCACTTCTGAACTGTTTATAAATCTCATGCAGATTTCTGTCTGTTTGAAGAGGTGCTCATTGTCTGCTGAAACTAGTATCATTCTAAATGTTTATCTACAAAAAGGTTTACCTTTGAGCTGCACTTTAACTAGAACGAAAAACTGAACAAGTGTCGTTCCACTGCTGAGACCTTCTAATAAAGACGTTTATCTATCCACTGAGTAAACGTAGAAAGGTTGACGTGTTAGTCGTAAATTTATAACGAGGAAGTAAAATTATTATGGTTGCCATTTGTATGATCACTCTTTGTTATGCTAAAGGGAGTTTGCATATTCATAGCATATTGTTACGGGTTCCCTATAGCTATAACGAAGCTGAAGACTCGAATCTAGTTTTCAAGGTATAATTCTCGACAAAAACAATAAATCAACACGATACATTACCCAACCGTAGAACGACGGTGGAAGAAAGGTTCGCTTTCAATGTGAAGAACGACCAACTAACAAAACGTCTGTAACTCAGCAACGGGCTGAGGAACATCACAAACTGAAGCACCGTAAGACTTGAAAAAGGCACAAGTCACGAACTAACTTGACTACTATGCAACCCAGAGAAATCTCAGACAACCCGACTAGCGCGAAGGCTGAGTATCGGAGATTCTCTAACCGCCCCTTTTCGTACCTCCTTATATCAATTCTGACATAAACTCAGAACCCTGATCTGTTAAAACTTCATCAGGAAAACCAAATGTTGTGAACACTGACACCAACACCTTTGCCACTTCCACCGCTGTGTGAACCTTAAGCGGAAATGCCAACGGAAAATGCGTACCTAAATCCATTATCGTTAACAGAAATCTGTTTCCCGACTTATCGCAAATGTCCAAAGGACCAACGATATCCAAAGCAATTCTTGACCATGGTTTATCAATGACCGGCAAATTAATCAAAGGCGCTCTAGCTTTTGTAGCTCCCTTGCCAAGCCTCTGACAAACATCACAAGTGCGACAGTACTCTCTCACGTACTTGAAAATACCAGGCCAATAAAAATGCCTCAACACTCTATCAAGAGTTTTCTGTGTACCTAAATGTCCACTCGAAGGAACATCATGCGCTACGTGAATTATCTTAGGCCGTAAAGAAATTGGAACGAGTACTTGCGTTCTACCGAAACCTTCTGGCTCCAACACACTCCTCCAGACACGAACCAAAACTCCATCACGAACTTCGTAAAAAGAGCGTTCACTTCTGTCCGGTGACCGTGCTAGATCAAAAAGACAATTGAAAGATTCGTCACTGCGTTGCAATTCAATTAATCTTTCCCTTGTACAAAATTCCAAACCTTCAACATGACTGTCAACATCTTCATTAAACAAATCATTTAAATTCAAGTCAACAGAATCAATTACATCCGAAGTCTTAATTATAGGAGCGTCAACGTTTGCAGCGTCCTGTCTATCTACGCTTGAGTGCACCGTCGTCCCTAATTTACTCTGAGCCCTAGTAACCACTGCTACATCTATCGGTTCCTTTTGCATTAAGTCATTTCCGATGAGCATATTAATTCCTTTTGGTAATTTGTCCACCAACCCACAAAGAACAGTTCCAGAAACCCACTCACTTTCTAATTGAATTTCAACTAACGGGACATTAACTGGTTCACCAACAATTCCCTGAATCAATCTATCGTCTCCCGTTAAGACATAATCACTAGGATTAAGCCCATCCCTACTGACTATCGACTGTAATGCACCCGAGTCTCTCAGTAGCACCACATGACGCTGCGAACCCTGTCGTCCGTACACAAGCCCATCCTTAACAAACGGTCTATACTGCTGATTTATCGTTGGATTGCCCGACTGCACATCTACTAATCCAATGTTATTATCTGAGTAATTTGTGTTCGCACTGGCCAAATTTCTTGCTTTTAGCTTTTCGCAACTTGAAATGCTGTGCGATCTTGCATGACAATATGCACAAGTTACAGGAGTGCCAAACGCACCTGTATAATTCCTTGCTGTATTCTTAGGGCTACCCCAAGAATTTTGACCTCCGCTTCGTTTCACATTAGCAGTGTCATTTGCCCATCCCTTTTCAAATTTCACTGGAGCTACATTAGCTTTCTTGAAAGGTTTGTACAGCAAATCATATTCATCAGCCATACGTGCTGCTTCAGAAAGTGTCGTTACTTTGCGTTCGATTATCCAACGATGTAAATCCCCAGGCAGACAATTCACAAACTGTTCCAATTTGAAAATTTCCAAAGCCTTATCTAAATCAGACAATGCACCTTCTCCCTCCAGCCAACTCTTAAATGGAATATTCAACCGATACGCAAAATTTGAATAAGTTTCAAGATTACCCTTCTGCAATTCCCGAAACCTTTTCCTATAGAACTCTGGCACTCGTGAATACGCCGTAAGCAAAGACTTCTTTACCACCTCATAGTCCTTACATTGTTCCAATGAGAGCTCTCCGAAAATTTGTAACGCCTTCCCCGTTAACTTCGTATGAATTAGCGACGACCATTTATCTTTCGGAAATTGATGTAGCTCCATGGCTTTTTCAAACGATTGTAAATAATGCTCCAAATTTGTGTCGTCAAACCGAGGTACAAATTTTACTGCCGATGCAATATTAAATTTCGACGTATGCCCCGTTCTTTCTGCATTTTCCTCATTCAAACCCTGTGCTCCGTCCTCGAAGTAACCTCCTGTTAATCTTTCTAAGGAACCTCCTAATTCCTTCATTTGCAATTGATGCTGTCTCTGTTTTTCTTTCTCTGCCAATTCCATTTGTAACTTTCTCTCATCTGCTTCTATCTGCATCCTCTTAGCCTCATTTTCCATAGACAACCTTGCTGCCAACGATTCAGTATCTACCCTCAGCTTCCTTTCTAAAATTTCTGCCTCCATCCGTAATTTCCTTTCCATCGCTTCTGCCTCCTCTTTCTTAACTTGTGCTTCTATTTGTATTTTCCTCTCCATCGCTTCTGCCTCCTCTTTCTTAACTTGTGCTTCTATTTGTATTTTCCTCTCCATTGCTTCTGCCTCCTCTTTCTTAACTTGTGCTTCTATTTGTATTTTCCTCTCCATTGCTTCGTTCTTAGCTTCCAATTCTTTCTCAAGTCTTCGTGACTCCAATTCTGCTTGTTCTAACTGAAGCTTATGATCCGCATTTAATTGTATTTTCATCTTCTCCAGGTCAAATTTTCTGTCCGCTTCTCTTTCTTCTCTGCGCTGTTCTTTTTCCAATTCCAATTTTAATTTTTCAGCCTGCTCTTTCTCCAATTTTAATTTTAAAATTTCAGCCTGAACCCCAGACTCTTTTGCTTTTGGAGACGCATTTGGCGACTGAATCAATTTTAACAATGCCTTTTGCAATTGTACTTTTGTAAGACCTTTTACGTCTTGCCCAAATTTCTCCAATTCCACTTTTAACTCCTCCTGTTTCATATCCAAAATGTCGTCCGATGTCAACATTTTCACCACCTCTGGTGTCTCCATTTCCAAAATTTCAAAATTATCTTAAGACACGCCCCTTAATTTCAAAATTTTCTTCTCTGTCTCAAATTTTCTCTTAACGTCGCAAAATTTTCGACGAAACCTTAAATGTTGTATGTGCTATCAACAAACGTACGAGAAAAAAATCCCGGCTAGAGCTCCCATATGTTACGGGTTCCCTATAGCTATAACGAAGCTGAAGACTCGAATCTAGTTTTCAAGGTATAATTCTCGACAAAAACAATAAATCAACACGATACATTACCCAACCGTAGAACGACGGTGGAAGAAAGGTTCGCTTTCAATGTGAAGAACGACCAACTAACAAAACGTCTGTAACTCAGCAACGGGCTGAGGAACATCACAAACTGAAGCACCGTAAGACTTGAAAAAGGCACAAGTCACGAACTAACTTGACTACTATGCAACCCAGAGAAATCTCAGACAACCCGACTAGCGCGAAGGCTGAGTATCGGAGATTCTCTAACCGCCCCTTTTCGTACCTCCTTATATAGCCTACTCCCCTCGGCTAAGGAACTACTCAAGGGTAACGAATGCCCATCCCAGGACCGGTTAGGACTCAGTCATGAGACCCTAACAATATGCAATATGTTGAAACCCATGTACCGTAACGCAGAGACTGAATAGAGCAACCGGTAAACTAATAGTCAAGAATAACTGAGAGGACTGTGCTTTGAAACCGCGGTTTGCTGCACTCTCATAAATCACAAGTTGTTTAGGCCCCTCAAGCTTCATCTATTGCAAGGAACTTCTATTGAGCTGCTTCTGTATGAATAAAACCCAGAGACTCCATCAATAGAAAATACATGTACGTCTACCTACCGATTCACTGAGCCTGAACTCTCTGAATAGGCCGACTAAAATCGCAGCTGTCTTTTCTTTATAATAGACTCCGGCCATATTACTGCCATGTTACTGCCATTGTATGTGACCCGAATCATGCAGACTGCAGAAGGCAGGCTTGGAGAGGCGGATTCTTCACTACACGGTGATTAAATTCTCAAGCCTAGGTATACTGAAGTCGTTTGGAGTCAACGAGTTGTGTTTCTTGTTTGTGTATAGAAGCCAGGACTGAAAGAAATACAGGAAAATGTATTGCCATAGCCAATAATTGATTACTGCTGATCTTGCTATTGGCAATGCCAGTATTATTATTTATTATGGGCACAGTGGCCGATGGTTAGAGCACATGACTTGTAAGGTGGAGAATACGAGTTACAATCTCCTCTGACGGTTATTGAGTAAAGACATTGAGCAAGTATCGTATAGTACCTGAGCAAAGAAATATAGCTGTCAGCGCAACATCCCTTGCGAAATTAGACAGACTTGAAGCAGCGGAGAGATGAGGGTGTGACTCCGACCAAAATCTTAAAACGGATTGAAGTTGTGAGGTAATTCCAAATAGAAGGGCCCACGATGGCATAGTCACGGTGTTGTGCCATGGCAGTCCTGGCCCGGGGAGCTAGGAGATCAAGGCGATACGCAGACAAGAGAAGACGGGAAGAGACTGCGTAGAGCGATTTACGTATTAAAACATTTAGGAGCTATATTGCCTGGTGAGTTCGTAAGACCAAGAGCAGAACCTTGTAATTGGATACGAGAGACAAGGAGAAGCCAGTGCAGAACATCGGTCATATAGGTACAAATGTGGGAGAAGCGAGGAAGATGAGCATAAATAAAATAATAAAAGTATAAGCTATGGTTGTAAACGCAGAACTGAAAGGAGACCGTGTGATGGCTATCGCCTCATGTGGTAGTAGCCTAACAAGAGAGCGCTAGATGCAAGATGCGCTTAGGGAACGCGGCACCAGATGAAAATCAGGGACAATGACGTCAGACTATTCGCAACTCACAATCGACTTTATAATTCCCATTTATGTCCATTTTAAGATTCGAAATGGTGACATTAAACGAGGTAATATCAATAGCTAACGGAGGCCATTCGTCTTACGTTACGAGAAGCTAAATATGCAAATCAGATGCATTCGTCATTAAACCATGACGTCGCCCTGAAAGATTACGGTCGCTAATGGAACAACTAACTAAGGAAGTGTATGAAAAAGAACCGGTGATACTTGAAAGCGAGGTAGAATGGGCAATACACCAGCTAAAGGACAACAAGGCACCAGGTTCGGACGGGATACCTATAGAGATGATTAGGGCTGGAGGAGACGAAATGGTAAGAATAATAACGCTCTTGTGCAACAGGATATGGGAGACTGGAGAGTGGCCGAAGGACTGGAAGAACTCGGTGTTCATTCCCATCTTCAAGAAAGGTGATGCCAAGGATTGTGGAAACTATCGCTCAATAGCATTGATTTCGCATACCAGCAAAATACTGCTCAAGATCATACACAAAAGAATGGAGAGCACAGTGGAGAGAGAGAGCTGCCGGCAAATCAGGCTGGCTTCAGGAAGGGGCGAGGAACACGAGATCACATAGCAAATTTGAGGTGGATAATGGAGAGACCGAGGGAGTACGGCCAGGAGGAACATCTTTGTTTCATCGATTACAGCAAAGCCTTTGACTGCATAAATCATTCATTAATGTGGAAAACCTTAAAGGAGATGGGAATACCAACGCATCTCATCATGCTGCTTAAAAGCTTATACGAGAATCAGGAGGCAGTTGTCAGGACGGAACACGGCGACACTGGAAAATTCAGGATAGGGAAGGGAGTGAGACAGGGGTGCATACTCTCTCCGGTCTTGTTCAATTTATATGCTGAAAGGATAATTCGAATGGCAGAGCTGGAAACGGCGGATGAAGGAGTGAAGATAGCAGGACAAATACTGAATAATCTAAGATATGCGGACGACACAACGCTTCTGGCTGGGAGAAAGGAAGACCTCGCAGAACTAATAAAGAGATTGAGGAGGGAAAGCGAGAAGGCTGGGTTATACTTCAATATCAAGAAAACCAAGATCATGACAACGGCAGAGTGGGAAACATTCGAGATAGATGGAGAGGAAATACAGGTCGTAACGAGTTTTTCGTTTCTGGGCTCAATGATCGAAAGAGAGGGTAGATGTGAGACAGAGGTGAGACGCAGAATAATACTAGGGAAATCAGCAATGCAGGGAATGGGAAAGATATGGAGAGACAGGCATGTGAGTATGGAGACAAAAGCAGGGCTGGTGAAATCAATGATTTTCCCGATAGTGTTATACGGATGCGAGACGTGGACAAAAACAAAAGCGACAGAAGATAAGATTGATGCATGCGAATTGTGGATATGGAGAAGATTGCTGGGGATATCGTGGACAGAAAAGAGAACAAATGCATCTGTCATCCAGGAGATAGGTCAACTAAGAGGAGACTTGACACTGCAACAAAGGGCCATCAGACAGAAATTGATGTACTTTGGACACGTAATGAGAGCAGAGGGATTGGAGAAGGAGATGATGCTGGCGTGCGGGGAGGGGAGGAGGAGTAGGGGTCGGCCGAGAACTCGCTGGATGGAGGAGATACATAAGAGGACAGCGATGAGCCTTGCGCAACTAAGGGACGCAGTACGAAGCAGGGAGGATTGACGCTCAAGAACCCTGCGGCGAATTCATATTCGTATTGAAATTCATATTCGATGTTGTTGATTTGAGTATTAACGAAGACATAGAAGTTGGATTAAGCAAGTAAGTAAGTATTGATGTAACTTATGCAGAGAACCCGAACTTAATAAAAAAAAACATTATACAGATACATGCAAGTATTCGCAGATTCTACGAAAAACTACTTATGAATAACATTCCGATATATTACTGATGAATAACATTCCGAGATATAGGGGCCTATATTTACACAATAATACGCCCGATTAGCTATGAGAACATTCAGTTAGCACTCCATACACGCCGGATTATCCATCAGAAGGTTCAGTTAGGACTCTATACACACCTTAGGCTATTAGCCAGCCGCAGATTCATTTAGGACTCTAACTATTCATTAGTAGATTCGTATAGACCTCTATCTAGGCCAGAAGCAAATTCAGACAGGCCCATGTATAATGTATATACATACATATACATAATATTCTCGTCGGAATAGCCATCTGCAAATTCCCTTAGGACTATATTTAGGCCAGAATGGCCAGCGGCAGATTCAGTTCGGTCTATACATACCCAGAATAGCCAGCGGCAGATTCAGTTTGGTCTATACATACCCAGAATAGCCAGCGGCAGATTCAGATTGGTCTATATACACGCTAAATGGGCAGCGGCAGATTCAGTTTGGTCTATACATACCCAGAATGGTCAGCGGCAGATTCAGTCTATACATGCCCAGAATAGCCAGCGGCAGATTCAGATTGGTCTATATACACGTTAGTGGGCAGTGGCAGATTCAGATTGGTCTATAAACGCAGAATGGCCAGCGGCAGATTCTGTATAGACCAAACTGAATCTGCCGCTACCCATTTAGCGTGTATATAGACCAATCTGAATCTGCCGCTGGCTATTCTGGGTATGTATAGACCACACTGAATCTGCCGCTGCCCATTCTGGGTAAGTATAGACCAAACTGAATCTGCTGCTGGCCATTCTGGGTATATAAAGACCAAACTGAATCTGCTGCTGCCCATTCTGGGTATGTATAGACCAAACTGAATCTGCCGCTGCCCATTTAGCGTGTATATAGACCAATCTGAATCTGCCGCTGGCCATTCTGGGTATGTATAGACCGAACTGAATCTGCCGCTGCCCATTCATGCGTTTACATAGTCAATCTGAATCTGCGTGTATATATTTATATATATGTATATATATATTCATTCATTCATTCATTCATACCGAACATTTGTATAGCGCCCCCTTCAAGAAAACTACTCAGAGGCGCTCCCGACTCCAGCACGGCCAAAAAGAACGGTTTTAAGGTGAGAAAAGAACGTGGAAGAGAAGGTCCTAGGAACAAGGCGAAGCTCCAGAGGGAGGCCATTCCAGGTCGAGGGACCCCCCACCGAGAAAGCGCGATTCTGCATAGTGGAGGTTCGAGCAAAAGGAACAAGTAGGAGTCCCTGTTCAGATGAGCGGAGGGATCGAGAGCCCCTGGCACTAAGGACAGGGCAGCAGAGCTCACGAAGATAGGCAGGAGCGAAACCCAGTAAGCAGCGCCAGACTAGGGCAGCTGTTCTGTACGCAATCCGCTGCTCAAAGGGGAGCCAGTGGAGAACTTTGAGCATGTATCCAGAGATATGGCCATATTTTGGTATGGAGCCAATAAGGCGGGCAGCAGAACGCAGGATCCGATCCAAGCACCCTAGTCGAACCGCCGGGAGGCCAGCATAAAGTGAACAACAGTAATCAAGTCTGGTTGTGACAAAGGCATGGACAAGAGTGCAAGCAGAAGTAGCAGTAATATATATCTATATATATATCTATATATAGGCCTGTATGAATATTCTGCTGAACATTCTGGGGTATATGCTGTCCATTTAGTTCAGTTCGCAATATTTCGTGAAGAAAAGATTATTAAATATTATTATTTTTATTATTATTATTATTATTTTAACCCTTTCCTATAAGATAATTACATACTTAAACAGAAGTATATAATTATATCATGTTATAATTATATAACGGCAGAATAATTTATTCTATCGCTAGATGGCCTTATAGTCGCGAATATAGACATCATACATCAAACAATATGATGTTTATGGTCGCGAATCTGAATTTCAATTTGCCGTAGGGTTCTTGAGCGTGGAGGATTGGAGGAAGCTGGTCAGGACGGTCGCTAGGGTTCCACGAACTTATGGCACAAGGTGACAAGGTGAATGGAACACTAAAAACTCTACAATAACAGGTCGATATCGACTACTATATAATTTAGCTCGGGGCACAAATCTATACTGTAAATTTTAACGAACGTTCTTTTCCGAATTTCTATCTCAACCCAAATATTTTCAGCTCAAAATTTACTTTCAGTTTCGATATAATTGCACCTGGGAAAATCCCGGGTGAAACCGGGTTAAAAAAATTAGTACTAGGTAGAAATATAATTACCGGTCTGAGATATGTAGGACTAATATAAGACAATCCAGTATTAGAATTAAAGGCCCTCAATTATCAACTCCATTGATGTTTCGATTCGTGATTTGCATAGTTATAATTTGCTTAAGTCTGCATTTTAAATCATGTTTGCTTGATCAATACTGTTGATTTATGTTCACCAGGTTTGATGCTATCTGAGTGTCCTAAAAGCCCTTTGGTTAACTGTCTTATTGATTAATTTCTTTGATAACCTAACGGGGATGACTGGATAATCTGATTCAGCTTCTTCTCCTCGTATTTCGTTTGATGTTCAGTTTCAGGTTTATATTATAAACTACGAAGTACATTATAATTCTGTTCCTAGGACATGTTTTTTTTCTCTGTTTTACACTGGTTTTCTCTGTTTCTCTGTATAACCTTGATTTTTGTTATTGTACCTATTGCGAAATTAAACATTTCCAAACATCATAGCCTTTCATGGTTCAAACATTATACTAATAATTTTATTTGCTAATTTCGTCTTTGATGATGTAACTACAGATCTATTGTATTGTATCTGGACACTTATACACGGTGGTTCAATGAAAAGTAAGCCAAACATTGTATTTCATATAAGTACTTCTAACATGAAAACAGTTTTAATATTTTTTGGAAGAAACTCTCAGTAGTATGGTCTGATTATTTAATTAAAGCAGATGTTCAAAATGTCCTCCTTTTGCTTGCACGCAAGCCTGGAGGCGCTGGCGCCATTGGGCAACAGCATCGTCGATTATCCTCTGATCCATCCCATCCCACACTTCCAACAAGCGTTGCTTCAGATCGTTTACAACTTTACATCATGGATTGCTGTCTGGTAGACTCGCTCTTGCATAATGCTCCACACTTTATAGCCGACAGGTTTAGATCTGGACTGTTCGGAGGCCATAATGTTGGAGAAATGAAGTCTGGTGTCTGTCTCTCTTGTTAGCATTTCGATGGTTTCTCTGGCTCTGTGGGCTGGGGCACTGTACTGTTGAAAAGCAAAACAGCATTGTGGGGCTAGATTTCTGATAACAGGCAGAAGATGTTGTGACAGCAGAACGTCGCGATAATAGGCTCCGTTAATTTTTACTCCAGGATCACTGACGACCAAATGGGAAGGACCAAACGTTTGGCTTACTTTTTATTGAACCACCGTGTAAAGCGCCTCCAGCAGTAATGACTATTCAGAGCGCTTCCAGCGTCAGCACTCCGAGGAAACAAACACGTTTTTAAGCAACGGACCGAAGTGGGAAAAACTACCTCCCAAAAAGTTCAGAGAAGGACCCACAGTTGCAAAGGGGCGGCGTTGCGCAATGGTTGTCCTGGTCCGGGGGACGAAGCGGTCAAATCTATCACTAGAGCGACGGGACCTGAGAGAAAGTTGAGAGTCCGGTTTATGGAAGACATCGCACAGGTAGGCCTACGTTGGAGCTTGGCCATGGTTAGCTCTAGAGACCAAATGGAATATCTTATATTGGATACGAGCCTCAATAGGATGCCAGTGCAATTTTATTCGCCATGAAAGTCGAGATAAGAGAGAAACGAGGAAGACGTACAATCAGTGTGGCAGCAATGTTCAGAACCGATTGGAGGGTTGACACTTGACAGACGAACTTTGGGAAGACCTGCATATAAGAAATTGCAGTAATCAATGCAGACGAAAGCGCGAACAATACTTATGAAGACATGCAAGGGGTCTGATCTCCTGATGGCTCGGAACCGCCTCAAATGATAGTAGCAGGAACGGGTTAGGGATGAACGATGCCCTGTGAAAGTCAAGTTGCTATCCAGGGTGAAACCAAGGTCGCAGACACTGGTTGAAGAGGTGAAGGCGGGGAACATTTTGGGATAGAAGGGGAAATCAAGCTTAGCGAGTTGCGGACCAGTGCCAAATCAGATGAGCTGGGTCTTAGCTGAGATCAGGCAAAGCCGGTTTGAGGACATCCAAAGGTGGAGGTCGCAGGACAGTGCATAATTGGATCGAACAAGAGAGAGCTGCTCCGAAGTGGGCATGACCAACAGCCTGGACGTCAATCCTGTCTGATAGTAAATGACAGAAATCTTATACCATAACGCTTGACATTTTTCCTTCCGTTTGTTTGTATGTTTGCATGTTTGTTTGTCATTACCCTAGAGGCTCCGAAAGGGAACGGTTTAGCGAACTGAAAATGTTTAGAAAACATTATTACTTAATACCAATAACGGCGTCCATTAAATCGCATATTTTAGCCGCGCGTGAGCGGCGTGACGTAAGATCAGTTTTGTCTTACGTCACGCGAGGCTAAATATGCAAATCAGGCGCAATCGAAATAAAACGCGGGCGTCGCTCCGAAAAATACGATCGATGTAAGCCTTACTATAAAACTATGGAACTTACTATGGAACACGGTCGAGATTCGTCTACTATATTATACATCTTGTCTGAAAATAAACTATGCAAAATTGTTTCTTTCAGAACTTCGTCAAATTTTCACCAATTTCAATAATGTTTGGTTTGTAGATGGCAAAATAGCTGAAATTTTATGCTATATATAAATTTTCTACCTCACCTCACTCATATCACCGCACTACCTTGTTAAACACAGCTGTACCAATTTTTTATATAACGCTTAAATTTTATTACATGCAACAAACTATTTGACGACTTAATTAGCACGCAGTTAAGTAAAATATTGTTTGCTTTTAGCAGAGTTATTAATTGTTGTGACAGATCTGCTTAAAAGTGTCAGAATTGGTGCTAGAGATGTGCCCCACAAGCGCTTAGACGGCGTCGCCACTGGCCTATAGCAGCATCAACTATCGACTGGTCAAAGCGAGCCCACTCGTCGATCAGACGCGTTTTGAGTTCGTCGACTTTGGCTATTCTGGAGCGGTAAATCTTCTCATGCAGCACACTCCATATGCTATAATCGACTGGGTTAAGATCCGGTGAATTCAGCGGCCACAGTGTTGGAGGTATGAATTCGGGCTTTTCTTGCTCCAGGAAAGAGACAGTGTCTCATGCTCGATGCGCCGGGGCCCCCATCCTGTTGAAAGACAAAACTCGCCCGGGGATATCCAGCGTATGTCTGGCAGTAGCTTCTGGGCAAGAAGGTTGTCGCGATAGTATGCCCCATTCACTTTGACACCCGGAACAAAATCTGAGCACTCTAATTGTTAAAATTTAAGCGTTATACAAAACATTGGTACATCTGTGTTTAAC
>JACEVL010000674.1:72500-118581 GCA_020284085.1 Aporrectodea caliginosa
CTGTTAGCGAGCGGCGTACCAAGCGAATCTGGCGTACAGTTCAGCGTTTCCCAAACTGTTGATTTACCAAAAGTAGGTCACGGAGCTCTGGCAAGTGGGACGTCAATTTTTTTCTTTCGAGAAAGATTTACTTTTTTGGAGCAGCAACAATGGTCATAACTGGCTATCAGATGCTGTTGGATTGCAATAAATTGTAAACTGTTTTACCTAAGTTTGTTTTTAATGCGTTAAATATGCCAATTTCTAAACGCTGTAGGCCTACGTATATCCGTATATTTCGATGCCAATTAACGAAGCAAATTTTAGTACACAATGCTTAATTTTACACAGTGGGTACTGAGATTGCCAAGATATTCACAAGTGGTCCAGACCATGAGAAGTTTCGGAACCGCTGCAGTCGATGGTAGAAGCACGTGCGACATACATTCTCACGTGTTCTCTAAGGGTCAACTCCTGGTTCATGGTGACACACAAATCCTGCAAAGTGGAATTTAAAGAGACGCCAGGAAAGCAGAGCTGCATATTCGATTGATAGCCAGTGGATAACTTCCCCAGACTCCCAACCAAGACGAATTGCGTGTTTCCCGGGTTCAGCCCGAGACGGTTGGATGACATCCAGGCACCAAGCACTTCCGATGTCATAAGCATTTTCTCCACCAGGGAGATAGCCTTTGAAGCTGGACCTGGACGTATGCCTGGGTGCCATCGACATTTTGATGCCAGCAACCCCCCACAGAAGAAAGAGACTGGTTTAGGTTTAGCGGTGTAAAGGGTGTAAAGTGGTGGGCCTAAGAGAAAGGAGACCTCGGACTAGTCAGACCGAGTGGAACCAAAAAAGTGGTGGGCCTAAGAGAAAGGAGACCTCGGACTAGTCAGACCGAATGGAACCAAAAAACACTGATAGGCTGCGGGGAGAGAGATAAGCCCGGAACCACAGCAAAGGCTGTCAATTGGAGGGTAGGTCCGACTAGGTCGTAGGTCGGCGTTGGGGCGCTTTCGGTCGAACGTCGGACTGCGTCGATCTTCCGATGCATACACTCCAATTAATCGGCGGCTGTACATGTAGATGACGGTTTGATGGAGCTTTACTCCGAAGACGAACGACCAAGGATGCTGTAGAGCGCTGCTTACAGTCGTTGAGGGGTGTTAGAGTCTTGTCAACTTCTCCCAATAGCGCATCTCCTTTTCATAAACTCGTTATCCTGCGAACATTGTCATTTTCACGGCTGAAACTGCTGCTATCGCAAATACGACGAAGAAGATTCCTGGTAAATGTTTGCCTCGAAGTCGTTAAATTTCAGTCAATCGATAATTATAATGGTTTCGGATTTGAATTTGTCTTTCGCTTTCTGTAGGCTCTTTCAAATATGTGGTCGGTTGCTGTTTATATTCCGTTTTGTATGTTCGACCACATTTCTGTCCTTGTCGTTGATCTGTATGTTCGTCTCTACCTTGTCTTCGTTGTTTTGTCGGATCTCTTTTACTGTCAGTTTCTTGGTATCATACTTGATGTTCTGTATTGGTCGGATTTCTCTCCGCAATCTCATTTTCAGTTTGAATATTACCAGCTTTTAATCGAAACTGATTTGTGTATGGTCTAGAACAGTACTATATGGGAGGCGAACATGATTATATGCAGCGTACTTTGCGTAAGAAATGTAAAGACCGAATGTCTGTTTGAACAGGGTTATATGGACATTGCATCTTCTGCGATTGGCAAGTGACTTCTCAACGGTGAGGCCATCTTGTGCTGCGGAAATATAATCGTCCGTCATCATCATCGACAGAAAGCAATACGATGTAGACCATCAGTTGTTTTAGATATTCGATCGATTGGTTGCAGATAAGACTCCCTTCGAATCTCTGCATGCAACCGAGTAAACTGATTTCAATTTTATTTACGGAGGTAAGTTGCACTGATGTAATAATTCCATTTTAATAAATTCTCGGCTTTAGGGCCTGTATTGTGTGTCTTTGCAATGTTCATTCTACCGAAATGAGCAACTGATTCCTGACTAACAAATGTGCTGGTTGTAACTCCCAAACTTTGATCGTCTATTTCGCTTCGTTTCTGAGACATTACATTATACAGACAGACTACGAATAGACAAATCAAAATTTGATGTCAATATATTCACGACTTTAAAATGTTTACCTTAATCCAAAAAGTCTAGTCACTTCCACGAGAGTTATCTGTTACAAAATAAACTCAAGGATGCTTCTGGGTGTATTTCTTTGTGCTATCTTTCTCGCCCATCATGCACGAGGCCGTCTGACTTTGCACTGCATGGCAATTGTACGTTAAAATTTCCATAAGCAAGCATTGAAAGACAGCTTCCTTTTATTAAATAAGCAACGAAATGTTTTCTCTTTGCTCTTCCATGACTTTTAATAATATTTATAGCGATGTGTTACCGTACAAAAGACATAGATTTACGCTTTAGTCTTGAAGAGAAAGAATGATTTAAATAGGAAATAGACGGCAACATGTAAATTCGATCTACGTGTCTTTCATGCAAACTACTCTGCATAGCTCATTGTGAAAACGTTCACCTTAGATACAACTATCTATCAGACTTTCAAGTTTCAGCGCATTCATGAAGCCTACGCATGCATTTGCTTTTTAAAAATAAAAAATCGGACTCATTTTAATTTAAATAATAGGCCTACATGGTTTTGTATACTATTTTTCTGAAGCGACCGCTTAAAACTTTCATTTCATGTTATTTAAACCAATATATGAAATGGAATGAGTGCCCTGCATAGAAGACACACAATCTCAATGCAGGGTCTCAATAACAACGCATTGCTTCATGTTAGAATCTAAACTTTGTGGAAAGTTAGGTCAACAGGAAAAGATCCGGAATTGACTGAAAAATGAGTCAAAGTATTTTAAATAGAAGGTCATCATCATCAGATATTGACACGCATTAGCTACAATGTACAGAGAGTTACAGTTTATCAGCTCGTCATTTTCATCGTGTCCAACCGTCATTTAACCAGTCAGTCATTTAGTCAATCGACCAGTCAGAAAATGAGTGGGTGAGTGAGAAATATTGCGACATCTCTAGATATATCGGGCGTTCTCAGGTTCTGACAGTAACATTTCGATAAAGTGATCTTTCTACACTTAAAAAAATTGAGAACTCGCCATCTTTGTGATATCAGACGGGGAAATCACTAGTCACTAAGAAAGAGCCACTACACAAGGCCGCGCGTTTACAGATACTTTATTAAAAGCCAACAAGTGCTGCACACATAACAACTAAACAAATACTCTGACAACGTCTGCCCCTTGTCTCGTCATTCTCCGCTCCGGAGTTCGGTACGTATCTCACAAGAGCTAGACACATACGAACTGCCGCTGACTGCAAGAGCTAGACACATACGAACTGCCGCTGTGTGTGTGTGTCCACAGTTTAACGGCAGCTTATGACAACATAGGCCGTTGCCGCCGACAAAGATTAGTTTTTGGCATATTACAGCTCAGTTTAAAATTTGCCGCTGACTGCACGGTCAGTCTTATATATAGACAACCTACAAACTACCTCAGCCTCACTGGCTGTCTAAATCTACCTAGTCTCCTACCCTAGGCCTATGTCGTATCACCATACCTCTAGGGACCTACGCTATCTGCTGCTGTTACGTATTGGTTATACTTAATACCTTATTTTATTGATCGGCTATATCTAAACCTGTCGCGATTATTCTTCATTAAATTGAGATTAGATTCAAATTATATTAAAATTACACTAAAAGTTAATTCTACTCGTTTTGCTTCTCATTCACCTCTAGACCTCTATCCATCGATCCTGGCGTCTGATCGGCTCGGCTCCCGGGGCGATCAGAATTTACGTCTGCGTTTCTCCCCAATGATTCCCTATTAATTTCTTTACTTAATTCAAAATCACTCATTGCTATTCGATGCGCTTTCCACTCGATACCAAAATTGTCCATTCTATCTGCATGTACTGAAGCAACTAATTTTAACTTAATTCTGTCTACCCTTGACTCTCCGTGGGTCCCCCGTTCTTGGAATTGGAATAGTATATGTTTGACCGATTTATAATTTCAAATCATAGCCTCGTCTATGATCCCTATTAGCTTTTCCTTACGTTATGATACTCTGGTAATGTACTAGTCTTATAACGTCTATAGTCTCTGTCATAGTGATAACATTCTTCTTTGTCACAATCTTTGACCATGGTATAGTCATTCGTAACATATCGGCAATGGTGTCAATCGGTCAATTTCACTAAGTTGCAATCATTTGCTGTTTCGCAATCGCAATTTGCATTTACTCGTTTTACCTGCGTGCGTGTGATTTATATGAATTTCGTGAGTTAAGGCATCTGTAATAACCATGCAACAGGATTTCCCTGTAAGATGTTAAAGCGGACAAAACGATACAATGGTTCATATAAGGAAAAAACATAATGTACACGCGTTAGTATATAACTAAAAGCGTAATTGGACATTTGGACTGTTTAAGAGTGAGGGTGAAGCGAAGAATGGCATCAAAACGACGAAAGAGTCTCGCAGGGCTCCGGAAGAAAGTCGTCGATGAGCGAGGCTCACTATGAGGTTGACAAAGCAGTGAGGTCGTGCCACTCGATGGACGAGTGGAAGCGAAGTTTCTGCATTGTGGCGGCAGACGAGGAGATCTTACCCTGAAGAATTGTCATGATTGAACGCACGTGATCTGAGTCGGTTAGAAAGCACTGGAGGGTGCTTTCGTAGGTTAGATAGCGAGTGAATCTTGTCAGAACTCACAGGATCCAGTGTACTGGAATGCGTCGCCGAATATAGTCGCCAACCTCATTGGTAGATAAGAAACGTTCATGTCCCATTTTGTGCGAACTCGCCATGGCAGGCCAACGCACTTGTGCACACGAAATGAAGTAGACACTGTCAATTAACCACGCCGACAATTACATAAATCGTTCGTTGACAATGTTAACGAAAGTCGCAATGTTATTATTATTAGCTCAAGTTCGGCCTTGCTGATAATAAGCCTCTCGCAGGGTGGCGAAAACAGCGGAAGGGACGCGGTAATTGTAGGTAAGTGCAGGCCCGCCGAGAGGGGGCAGGGGCAGTCATACAAAGTTTATGATTTATGCCTTTAAAATATAATATTACGGACACTTAACTACAATAGTTGCATATACAAATATAATTTTGTAGGGTTGTACCCAAACTTTTATTATATCAGTTTTTATAATTTTCTCATGAAGTCTAAGGATAGTTAGGGGCCCGTGACTGCTCTGCCTAGGGGCCCGGAATTTCTGTCGGCAGCCCTGGGTAAGTGCGATATATACATGTATATATATAATTATATATATGTGCGATATATATAGGCATATATATATATATTTATAATTCTCTCTCTCTCTCTCTGTCTGTCTGTCTCTCTCTGTCTGTCTGTCTGTCTGTCTGTCTCTCTCTCTAACTGATAATAGCCTGTCGGTAGTAACCAAAGTGTTAACATCTGCTCATGTAAAGTAGCCTAAGCTTATGAGAGAAAAACTTGGATTATGAAAAACAGTCCTAAACTAATATGTATGAATAGATTGAAGTCAAGTGGTCCGGCGCTAAAATTGTATGTCCGTTTGATTTGTGATAGCAAGTGAGAGAAACAGAGCACAGACGGGGCTAACTTAACGTGAAGCAAAGATATAACTTTAGTAAGGAGATTCGAACCTATGTCTATGTACCACTATGCTGTATTAAAGGGCGATTTCTGTATAAGAAGAACATAGGGTTAACGAATTATAATTCTAAAGCACGGGCATGCAGAGATGAGGTCTGTGGTATCATAGTCCACTAAAAGGCCGATGCAGCCCGATTTGTTGGCAGGCTAGGATGCAGGATAACCAAGAGCACAGGCTGCGTCGGACTATACTATGACAAGCCGGCGGAGAGACAAAGGGGTTGGGCTTTGTGCGTTTCAGCCTGTCAGCCAAGGCATTCAAAGGCACTGAGGACCCTGAGAAACACGATAAACGCGCTCAGAAGTACTGGCGGTGTGAAATCATGAAGTGAAAACTGTGCCTGTGGCTGAAGCAAATGAAATCAGATAATTATGTAAAACACGATACAAAAGGCTTAAATTTATCATAATTATGTAGACTCGACAAAACTAAAAGTGAATGCAAAGAGAAGAGAATGACTAGCGAAAATGCAGACCTATAGCTAAAGATAAAGATGCCATTTGGAGATTTGATTAACACTTGAAAATAGAAGGACAAATTAACCAATTCAATCAAGATAGACACTCATATAACGGTGGAAAGTAATAGCAATATTAAGAATATTGAATTACAAGCCTACTTTAGAAAATTTCTTTTAACCATGGTCTAATTCCATGTGTATTATTTTACTTAGCCATTTAACGAATCATAATTCATTATGATTATAATGATCGACAATACCGAATGCAGGTAACAGCGATAATTCTGTTAATTTATGATCTAGGTGCTGCTCGAATGAAGGAATTAAACTTACCGTTAGCTGCGTACTGATGACCGTATAAGAGGAGTAGACGCATTTATATACAGAAGAGTAATACAAATTGCTAAGAAATTTTTATAAGAAGGTTACGGAAAGCGTTACTGACAATTAATTATTCATTCCTTCACAACGAGAATTTGTATAGCGCCTCTTCAAGGGGACTACTCATAGGCGCACCCAACTCTAGCGCCAGTGGCGGATTTAGCTATAGGCCCGGGGGCGGTTCGCCCCCCGCGCCCCGCTTGGTTGTATAATGGCGCCCCTCAAGACCAAACCCGTCATGGTGGACAAAAGGGGCGAAAAAATTTAATTTTTAAAGAAATTTTATCATCTGCGCCCTTACTCTTTTAATGTCTTAATGACGGCTTAATCGTATGAAAGACGACAAAATAATGTCACTCGATGTACTGTTTACAGCAAGATACAGTATACCCCGGTATCGAGTTTCCATTCTGAGATGAATTGCCCCTGCAGCCGGAGGGGCTGCAGGGTGACCCTTGCAGCCGGAGAGGCTGAAGGGGTCAGTTCTCTCCCACTGTCTCTGAAAGCCCACAGACCGAATATTATATATTTATGCTATATATATACAGGCTGTATGTATATATACATCAATGATCATCGCTGTGTGAGTGGAAGGATCTTGTCTGTCCTCAGTAGTCATGTTTCGTCTCTCTATACCCGACAACTCTATCCCCTTCCTCTCTCTCTCTGTTTGTCGTTCAGTTTGATATAATGCGTATCACATGAAATAACCTCTGCATTTGGAATTCGAAGAAACCCATCCTTGCCATAGGATACGTTTTCAGTGTGCTTTCAGCCTCCCATGGCGCTAGGTAGGCGTTCTGTTGACCTTTGTCTAAGGCCTGCAGGGCGGTCTATAGGGCTAGTTTAGCAATGGCGCTGAGTCATGAAGTCGCGGATTATCATTCTGTAAGTTGTCTATTCCAAATTGCCTTTATAAAAAGAGATGCGACATAAACTACGTGGAACTCAGTTTTGGGAAGTTGTTTGCGAACCGAGCAGCATCTGCAGCGAATTCTATGGAGTGCAGGACAGCCATTTTTGAGGGGCACTGACTGATTCCTCAGCAGTTTCAGATGAACAGGTCATTGAATCCAGCAGGCCACAGCAGTTTGATCAACCATAATGAAGTAGCTGCTTCCATTATTTTTTCTGAAGTTCGTAAAGACTTCACAGCTATCAAGGATAGAACAGTTCCGAGTCTGGTAAGATCCACGTATTCGTATACCATCGATTAACGTTCAACACATAGGCCTAACTAATACAAGGAACGTTGATTGTCAGTAAAATAAAGAACTAACTCGATAAAAAAAAGATTAAATTTAGGCCAGGGGTGCAGCTGATCTGCCACTGCATTAGTAAGGGTGCAGTGATCTGAAAGAGGTTGCGAACCTATGCCCTAATTAATCCATTAGTATTTTAATAATGTATGTGTTAAATATATCTCACTCTTTTTGTTACGCCGGCTACTGCAGAAAGAACTTGTACTTGTAGCAGATTGAAAATAATCAAAAATTACTTGCGATCCACCAAGACGATTAAATGAACATCTGTCTAGACAGGCATTAGAGAAGTGACTGTAGCTATTGACTCTAAGGCAACTATCATTCGCTTTGCACTGATGAAGCCTCGTAGAAAGCAATTCATATAAATCCTTGATGAATCTGCGACAACATTATGTCCCGGAACATTTTGCCACTTTGAAACAGTTTTATCTAAAATAGTATATACTAATTGATCAACTACATGTACATGTACATTACTAAACATAATGGAATTATTTCAAACATAGGCTACTAGGTCTATCGTTTAAAGTCAATCACAATATTTACGCTAGAACATGGTGCCCCTCGGAAAGAGCCCTTGCCCCCCGCGCAAGCAAACCTGGATCCGCCACTGTCTAGCGCGACCAAAATAAATTAATGAGACCATCTTAAGATGAGAGAGGAATGCCCGAGAAAGGGTTCGAAGAAAGGAGCGGACACCAAAGGGAGGTCATTTCTACTCGGTGATAAAGGTATCCAATAGGTAGTTCCGACCTAAAATTAGTCAGCAATTGCTGTAGTATGAGGAAGAACTCTTCATGCTCGAATGTATCGCCTTGCTAGATACTAGGGTGCTCCAGAAAATTAAAAGTTGAAAATTCATTATTCCCCGGGCATTTTCCGATGCGTCTCATACAGATGAGTCTAAAAATCCAAATTTTAGGCTTTTGCATTAACGCTAAGCCTTGCCCCCATCACGATGAAGTTTTAACAATATTCGCAATTTTCGATTGAAAACACAAATTACCGGTATTTAAGTATATATGAAAAAACTAATGTGTTTCATATTTATTGGCCAGAACATGAAAGGTTGCAAGTACAAATACAAGTACTGATGTCTTAAGTACCTGTACAAATACTTAAGTATCAAGTACAAGTACGAGTACAAGTACTAAGGTGACAAAGGTACGAGTACAAGTACACATGGCTACTGCAAGAACAAGGATTTACTTCCTTGACAAAGCAATGGTGTATAGCCACATGCACTCATTTATAATTCTGCTTTTTTAAAGAAATATAATGGATGTGAGCATCTTGTCACTCAGATTCGATCGAAACTGTTTCAATATTATACTAAACACCCTCTCAACCGGAGCGCTAAATGCAGGCACACACACAACTCTAAACGCTGGTTTGTCAAGAACAATTTTGCTGCATTCCAAACGTCCAAACAATCCATTTCATCAAAGTCATTATGGCCACTGATATTCTACCAGGTTGTCACTTGTGATGAAAAGGCGCTCGGTTTCACAGTAGTGACTCAATAGCTTAGACTTTTTGATGCATGAGGTCTGCAGTTTCGGTTGCTGCAACCGTATCTGTGATTATCGTGCCAAAATGAGACGTTTTTGTAGCACCTGCTCCACCACTGCCAAAGAAACTTAATGTAGTCCCCATCAAAGCATGTGTCTCATTCACATAGGAGATAATCACATCTGCACACATTAAATAAGAACATACTAGTTGTAGGAAGTCTTTGACTATTGGAGCAACTGTTGCTCCAATAGTCAAAGACTGCTCAGCAACACAAAGAAAATGTCTTAATAAGCGTTTTACGTAAAACAGAAAAGTTATTCGCAAATGACTACTTAAGTGGCCTAACTAAGCGCGTTTGATACAGATTACAATGTTTCCTTAACAGAGCTATATGCACCATCTCGCACACGCCGCGGAATACATTTTCTAGAGGAACATAGAACACAGAGGAACATAGAAAACTCACAATTTTCACAAGTGAGTCCCATTCACACATGAATTCCATGTATAAGCCATAGAGGTTCAGTGGTTTATTGGTAGAAGTCCTAAAATACAATTAATAAAATGCATTATTTCGGTGAATAAGCTGGAATCCATATCGCGGCTTTCGTATGGTGCTGAGAAAGTTCGACGACTTACATTTACATTACTCGATAGAGCTCAAATGATTTGTTATAATCACTGCTCACATCTCCTTATGAAGTCTTTGCAAGTGTTTAACAAAGTCAATTGATGTTGTGCCAGTTGTTTTCTGAAATGATAGTTTTCTCACTGCAAAACTTGCACTTAGCAGAAGTAGCATTTCCCTTGAAAGTGAAATTATCATAACCAAACTTAACCGCTCTAGGAATATTAGTATTTTTTGTTAGCATTATCACCGTCCGTGGTCGCTATTTTAGCAAGACAACAGGAAGAAATTCTGATCAAGATGCGGTCCATACAGAACTGCCAAAATATCCAATATTTTATCCAGAATGTAAGAATTAATGACTTAAAGGAAAGACACAGCTTACTGGTAAAGTATCCGAGTGCCTGTAGAAATGTCATTTGTGTCCAAGTACTTAGGTCTCAGGTACGAGTACATAAAAGTACTTAAAGGTTGTACTCAAGTTGCACTTGAGTACAAGTACAAATCCCAATACTAGACTTCTGCATACAATAGTTCACAAAGAAGTTAATCATCATGAAAATAATTACGTTTTCCTCCATGATATTACCGATTTTAAGCAAATTCACATATTTTCACATATTCTAACATTTTTGTGCCGGGGGCAAGGCTTAACCTTTTTCAATTGGTCTGAAAATGGGTACAGTTGTACAAAGTGATAAATGGAATGGGAAAATCGCCGGGAGCAGTATTTTTATGAACGTTTTAAAAATGTATTACATTCTGGAGCACCCTACTAGATACCCTCCACCGATCATAATTTTTATGTTGCTGACCACCAGATACTACTTTCTAGACTCAGGAAAAGGTACACTGCCTCTGGGACTGCCTTAAGTTTGCTAGCTTCATACATTTGTAAACGGTGGGTTTCGGTAATACTCGGTCTCTTCGTTCTCTCTGCATTGATGCTATTCCACATAGATCTGTTCTTGTCAACTTTTTGCCTTCTATTTTTACAATCGTCACAGACTTCACTTCACCAATCAACCGTTTGGTCAATCACTTTGGAATCATGTTTGTCCCACGTCTACGCTTGGGTTCTTTCCCTTCTCTGTTCAGCTTCAACTTGTTCCGCTATCAAAAACTGTCAAAACACATGGTGTGACTCTGGATAAGAATGTCACATTTCGACCCCACATAAGAAACCTTTGCAAATCTTCTTTCTTATCATACTTGGACGTAATATCTGCTCTTACGAAAGACATAGCCTGCCCTGTTGTCTGCTCTCGCCTCGATTATACCACCTCTGTGTTTGCAGCTACATCAGATTCTTAAGTCAAGATGCTTCAGCGTATCCAAAATGCTCTAGCTCGCTTGTTGCTCAAACGTTACCAATTGACTGACTGACTGACTGACTGACTGACTGACTGAATAAATGAAAGAATGAAAGACCAACTCACTGATTATCTGACAGACTGACTGACAAAGCCTAACCAGCTGTCAATTTTTAAATCTCTGTGTGGTGCATGCATGTACTTTGGGCTAACCGAAATGCTAAAACAAACGTTAGCGCTCAATAACACTCGTAGGAATTTAAGTATAAAAAATTAACGAGTGTATTGTGTTATCAAGGTATCTAGTTATTGTGGGCATCTTTTGAATGTCAAATAATCCATGTTCTATATATTTAGGACTAATCATGAGTTTGCAAAAATTTCTATTGTGGGGCAGCCGTCTTTGACATTTTGGGTTTTTGTCAACATTCAGCTCCTTCCGGTTTGTCGTCTGCATAATTATGAGGTTGGTGTATTTGAATTTTGAAGTGTATATGTGATTTAAGTGTAACATTAAGTAGCTACTGTTATGCCAAATGTGCATGTAAAAATACAAGTGTAGGCCTACTATTTTCCCATTTTGGAACGTGGTGGAGAAATGCAATTAGTGACTGAAAACTCCGCATCGAGTTGAATTGCTACTATCCATATTTATAAAAGAATATGAGATCAATTAGATTTTTTTATTTTACACAGCGACTACACCTTACATTATTATGCCTTTTCACGTGTGAAGAAAGGTCTCCTTGTCTTAGGAGATAGCCATTATAGATCCTGATGCAGATAGAGAAAATTATAACACTGAGCAGTTTGTTGCTTCAGATGCAGTGTCTGCTATTGAGAGAGATGTTGACCTAGTTATTATGCCACCAGAAATAGTGGATGGTGTGTCCAATGAAGAGTGTGTGGATAAAGATGCCGTTTTGCTTTCGACTCACCATCTGCAGCTGTTGCTGGGTCAGTAACTGCTTGTGTGCATAAAGGTTCAGACGATGAGAGTCATAGCGTCCAATTACTACCATAACTTCACTAAAATATACATTAGAGGCAGACGGATACAATTGTGGGTTCTGGCATCTGACAATGGATATCCGTTCAACGTCAAAGTGTTGGCGTACTGTGGGAAAATGCCGGAAACTTTCAGCACCAAGCGCTTGGGCTGTCACCTAATTATAACTTCTCTACTTAGCTGTATTACCAACACGACGTGCCATGAGGTCTACTACGACAACTTCTTCATGTGATAGTTGTGAGATGGCACGACAACCAGCGTGTGACTGTCGCTACCAATTTCATTGCCGTAGGCGTAGAGCCATTTAGGTAAGGTGAAATGCTGGAGCTCATCCAAAAAGTATGTGGCTGATATAAATCAATCAGTTGTTATTAGAAAGTGTTGTGGGCATTCTGGACCCCTTCGTGTGTAACTATCACCCGTGTTTCGCTTTTAGAAGTGGTGGTGCCAGTCTTCATCAACGGTTTGACCATGACTGTTGTTGCTGCCTGGCCTCTTCACTTTGAAGTCGGTGGGTTATCTGATCACCTGAAGTGCCGGTGTCCCGTTATAGTCTAGCCGTCCTAAGACTATCCGGGAGGATGAATGAATTTATCCCCCCGGTTGGAATATACCGGTATACAGTATCAGGGGTGGGGTAAACCATTTCTATCCCCCGTAAAATCATCCCCGGAGGATAAACACGTACACTGTACAGGTATAAGGTATTATTTTTTAATGCGTATAATTTATAAATTTATGCTTTAATCAGCACCCGAACACAAAAATATTTAAAGCAAGTGACTCTAAGTGAGCCCTCTAGTTCAAAAGTCCATTTGTTAAAATGTTCACCTTGAACCACTTTTCCGCTAAAGTGAATGCGCTCTTTCAGATCATAAATTCATTTCAACTGCTTAGCGGCTCAATCAGGGCGCATATTTTTAACGTATTGATCATAGAACTGACAACAAACAGGGCACACCAAATTTCATTAGTTAATCAATAATCATGCTTGTTTAATTCATTCTTAATATTTGCTCCTTTAGCAGTAAGTTTGTGCAAAAGTGGTTCAAGTCATCTTCCCGTTTTAGAATAAATATTTTCACCTCAGTGACACTCACTATGGCATTGCACTGCGGACCATTCCCACTTGAGTCACTCCTTCAGTAAAGTTTTGCACGGTTTCAATTGCATGCTTTTTATTGGTTTAGCGGTTCCTGAGAAAATTAATATGTGTGCTCTTTTATATTCTCTAAGCTTTGCAATTTTTGGAAGCAACGTCGCTGTCAGTTTGTTATTATTTGGCAATATAGAGAGAAAACGGCGTCTTAGAAGAGTGCCCCGCACTGCCCCGCGATATTTGTTACTTTTACACACCGTGGAATGATACTTGCAGAAACTGTGTCTGCTTTCGGTCCAAACTGATTCTGCAAAAGTAAAAATGCTGAAATTGCAGAGCATCAATTGCACTTGAGAAAAGCTGACTATGCTACAAAGGCACTTCAGGAAGATGGAAAACGACAAAGAATATTATCATTCCTTTACATTCGACTTGCAAAAAGTGTTTCCCTCCCCAGGCTGACAACTGGCATTGGTTCCAGAACACAACAACCCTGGAATTTGGCACGTTGCCTCAAATGTCTTCAATGGCTTTGTTTGTGTGCCCTTAGATACGAAAAGACCGATATCAGGCGCGATCTACAATGTCACCCAAATTAGCCCCTTTGTCCCTTTTCATTAAACTGTGTCTTCATTGCATTGAAGACGAAGCACATTTCGCAAGTCTGCGAATCGACTAACTTTTAGACAATGCCACAACTTTCATAAGAGTAGATGGAGTATAGAGTAGAGAGAGTTAACTTCACTGAATTCTTTGTCCACGTATGTCAACAGTTATCCCGTAGTTTAGGCTGGCAAATTATTTTTATAGATTTGTGTTTAATACCGTACTTGACGTTGGTAAGTAAACAGTCTACCAATGTCCATGATAACTACCATTAATCCAGCTTCTATTTCATCGGAAAAATTTCATCAATCCTACTTCAGTTTAATGAAAAAATTACCTAAATTATATTTAGCGCATTGCCTACCGGGTCTCTGCATTGGTCCGGCGCTGCACTGAGGGCCTGGCTCCTCCATATCTGCGGGAACTCTGCTGCCCTACTGTGACTGTTCCGCGTCGTGGCTCGTTGCGGTGCAAGCAGAGTTCCTTGTCCCCTTACTCGGACTGCTATCCGACAGCGCCGCGCCTTCTCTGTGGCTGGCCCAGTGACCTGGAATGGGCTTCCGGTTGCTCTGTGTCTTACCTCAATAGGACACTCTGCTCAGTTCTTCTCTGGCCTTAAGACTGTCCTGTTTGACCGAGGTTGGGCTGGGAACGCTCCTAGGTAGACTGTCTTGAAGGGGCGCTATATAAAACTACTGTAATAATAATAATAATAATTAATTTAAGCAACAATATATTTTTCATCAATGGAACTTTTATTTAAGAAAATAACCATTCTCATGGATCCAGCAGATTCGAGCTTCTACTTACGGAAACAATTATTTTCATCAATCCAGCTTCTTCTGAATCAAAAACCTAGTTTCATCAATCCAGCTTCTATTTGCGGGAAAAATTATTTCGAGAAGCAATTGATCGAAATAATATAATCAATTATCCAGAAATTGTTTCATCAATCCCACTTCCATTTAGGGAAACAATTTTTTTCATCAATCCAGCTTCCATTTTAAGTTGACCAAATGAAATAATTTGCCAACCTAAACTACGTAATTACCTAGTAGGATCTGACGAGTTTGCACATTGCCACGACTGACATAGTTTTAAATTGACATGACCCTCATCCACACTCCTGGGGTCCAGGCGGACCCCAGCCGTATTGGCATAGGTGTAACTTTTGTGTGCTAGATGTCATAAACTTATGATTTCATGTAATTGTCAGTCCTTCATCGACCAATAACTGCATGCATTTATAGGTGGGCATATGATGTCAGACATATAAAAATTTCAAAATTTCAACTGGGGTCCGGAGAGACCCCTGGGGTCCGCATGGACCCCACACCTATAAATCTATTAAAATTAACCTAAGAAAAATTATGTAGACACATTTTTTTAGTAAAGATGACACACCTAAATAGTGCAACTATCATAATAGACACTTTCCTATAAAAAATTGCTTGGAGTAGTGCGAGATATAATTTCACGTTGATAGGCCCAGTTCTCCAGATTTACCAGCTGCAAGACACTGCAAATGACATGACATCACGCAGTGTTTCTAAGTGCATAGACTTGGCCCATAAGATATTATCCTTCTTCCTCATGGAATTATTAGAGATGAGAAAGGAACAGCAAAAATGGAACCACCTTGCCTTTTTATTATACCTGTCGTCATGGATACTATGGCCAATGAAAGACAGTTTGAACATCAGAGAGTCGTCTCCATATGAAATTTTACTCACGCAGATAATGCTAAGAAGTTGGAATCCGATTACAACAGCCGAGATAAAAATAAATTCCTAGTTCTCTTTTACTGTGGGCTGGAACATAAAGAGCCAAATTGTAGCCTTTGCGTTACATGTGGTGAAGTTAATATATCGAACACGCAAACAGTGTCCGTAATTCGAACACTGCAAACAGTGTGCGTAATTTGCGTCAAGAGTATACTCCATTTTCTTCTAAAATCTTCCTTAAAATTTTTTTTTAAAGACAAGTAACTTAATAAAAAATGTGTGTAACCATGTTTAAAGAAAACTTATGCAATATTTTGGTGTTGGAAGGTAGTAATCACTTGAAATACGCATTCCAGACGTTGGGGTCCAAACGGACCCCAGGTATGCAATAACGTAACTTTCATGACCAGTGTGGATGAGGGTTAAACTTGCATAATTCGTAATTAATTAGCAGAGGGATAGGCCTACTTTATGAACGGGGCATGATCTCGTTCGACTCATGGAGGATAGTTTTGCACGAGTTGGGATAGCTCCTCCCGTTCGGATGCATCCGGCCGGATACTCCATTTCGCTAAGGGGATATAATTTTAATGGGAAATACTCTATTTCGTGACACCGGCGGCAAATTGTGAACAGTACTATACAATGGTTGGACTAGCCTCCAACAGCTCTATCAGGACCAGATAGCCACTCAGTCACTGACATTCGCATGATCGCATCATCTGGGTTCCGAGTGCAAGACAAGCAAGATGTCGATTGTGTAAAAAGAATACAAGGCTGTACAGCACAAAGTGTATGGTTCTACTATCATGTAATCGCAATGAGACAGAATGTTGTTAGTCTCGTAGAAGGCATTGTAGAGAAATACCTAGAAAAATAGGTTCATGTGTATGATCACAGAAATAGATTGTTACGAATGGCCATTGGCACTGCTTTATAACTACTGAAAACTAGTTACTTCAACATTGATGTGTGGTTTTATTGCTCTAGCAAAGCAGCCTGTGCTGTGCATAAAGTAAAACTTGTGTGTAATTGAAAACTGCAAACTTAACAGATTATCTGCCATAAATTTGCCTGTTGTTCCCAAATAGGAACATGATACCATAATTGTATGTCCCCAATGTTCCTAAATGCGAACAACCCGCCATCTAGTGGCTGATCGCGAAATCACATAAATAGAAGTTCCAAGGACCTTACCTTAGCATCATTAGTAATATTCCCAAGTATCATATGAAATCTGGGAAAGCTTGGGCACTAAGCACCTACTATAAATTGAAGTTGTTTGACGTAATTAACCCATTAATGCCCAAACTTGCCTTACTTGCCTTACTTACTTACTTACTTACTTACTTACTTACTTACTTACTTACTTACTTACTTACTTACTTACTGGTATTTTGAACAGAGTGTAAAGTTCTTGTTGAAGGTCATGCTGTCTACTTTCTGTGTTTTTGGCAGACATGTTTTCAGAAGTGAATTTTCAAATTTACCATTTTCCAATGAAATTTAAGAGCTCATATTTAACACTTTAACTTTTCGGTGTGCCGAAATTAGCCTGTGGGACAGGATACAATGAATCCATGGACATTCATAATCTTCCGGAGTCGTGGAAACTGTATGACAAGGTTCAAACCTTGAGCTCTGAAATCTGTCAACACTGAGCTCTTCAACGGAGTGTGCGTTCTGCTGGAAGACAAGATAGGTCGAGAGCTCCTATGGTTGGCCTGCCGTCACCATGTGATGTTTTGGCTAAAGTACTCACCTTGTGCTGCGGTCCATCTAATTCACCACATATTCCAATCTTCCAGACAGATAAAACCGCTTGGGAAAGTGTGATACAGACAGGACTGAATGTCATATCCGGCACTGAACTTTATCATGAAACAGCACTCAGTTTTCTCAAGAAGTTTACTGAAAGAAAATCATATTCAGAGATCAGAGATGACTACCAAGAACCCATTGAGCTGAAAATGGTTGTCTTGGAAAGTTAACCTTCAATAATTCACTGGACAGCCCTGGGCCAATTCAAAATGCAAGTTGGATGGCCAAGTTACTGTATGCGATCAAAAATCTACCCTTTTCGTGATCAACGTGGTGTATTCAATCTAACGAAGAAGAAAGGAACTCAGATTTACCGATATGTGCAGTTTTGTGCCCTTCTTTACAGCCTAAAGACCCACTTGCTGCTAAAGCTCCAGGACAAGATCTGTCACTTTGGATTGATCTAAGAAAATATGAGTCAGTTGACCTCAGATCAGCCTTGCTGCCAGGAAGGCCCTCGAAACCACTAGTGGTACCTTTCAGATGAGGCTGTAGGTCTGGCACTGTTCTCAGACCAACGTCCAGTAACAGATAAGGTGAATATTGTTCACAGAGTAACTGCAAAGCCTGGTGAAATGTAGGTGAGAAGTAGTGCTGCGGTACTGAAGGAGGGCTTACCTGGGTGATTTTGCAACCCAGTGAAAACTGACACTGCTGTCACATCTGAAGATTAGCGATTACTTTCTTACACTTCCACAAGAGAAATGGATCGAGAATGAGGATTACAAACAAGGTAGAGAGAGAATTCAGCAGTTGAGAGTGGTGAACGACACGGCTCAGAGGTGTGTGAAGTTGTTCGAGGAATTCAACTGACTCATCACCAATTATGAAAAAGAAAAGCAGTGTCTTCTCCAAGTGGTCGCGGCAAATAGGAATGCTATTTGCCTCAAAACAACAAAGACGCAGTGCTTGCAGTTTCTAGACGCTAAGACTGTAGCTGGTGTTGAGTCATAAAACCGGAACAATCGACATTAATGGTCTGAACGATGTTTTTTTTAAATTTTTGGACAGTTATTCTTCAAACCTACTGAAATTTTACAGTTCAACCTGACTAACTGTTCTGGTAGCACATGTATTGTCAAATTACAGTAAAATTTGATTTATCGTGAAATAAAATATATTCGTACGGGAATGTATGCTCGACACATTCATTTCCACAATTAGTGTCTTTTATCGGTATCAGCAAAGTAACACAGTCCGTGAGCACCGTCTTCCCGTTGGAATTGAAAGCTGAAATTTTGTCTAAATAATACTATTGACAGGTCTAACAAACTGAGAGGGTGCCTTGGTTTCTAGCTTGCACTTTATTTTTGACCATGCATCTGTGAACAACCCTAACATACATACATACATTACATCAGCATACATACAACATACATACATTACATACATACATACATACATACATACATACATACATACATGCATACATACATACATACATACATACATACATACATACATACATACATACATACATACATACACACATACATACATACATACATACATATACATACATACATACATACTTACATAAAGACACTCACTTCGTTCAAGAAATATACTTATCTTCCTCAAGGTATGAAACGGTTTCTCTCTGCGTAAAATCTTGAACTTAAACGAAACAAATAGCTTCAGCAATGATCCAGAAATAAAAATTTGAGCGCTTGCTGTTGTTGCTCACCTTATGTTTTATTTTCGTTGTGTGTTTCAAATTGTAGGGTTCTTTGCAAACACATCAATTTAGAACTTTCAGACAATTAGATTAACTTCAAGTTTTTTGTGTGACCAGCTGACGAAATGTCATTATTGATAATTATAAATTATTAACATCTTATGGCTGCCACAACCTTTAACGTTCATCGATAAGACAGTCATTACCTTGTTGCCTATTTTGATCTTTTCAGCTTTACAGAAAAGAAGATAACTTCTTCAATGGCAGAAAGAACAAACAAAGACCAAATACAACAAGTAGGTTGAGTTAACTGCTGTTTCAAGTTAACGGGGAATACTACACTAATATTTACATTTTATGAGATGAGTTGAGAGGGTAAATACGAAATTGGAACATTGTTTAAACTGATTTCGCGAACGGCAATATCTGGGTTGTACCAGGGCTAAGACGAGAATGCCACAACCCTCCTAGACTTAGTAGGAAAGAGCTTATGCAGGACGTCAGAGAGAGCAGAATTTAGTGGGAAGCAAATTTGTTAGCTGTCTGTGCTATTTCTGCTTGATATTATCACTGCACAAAATATCACTTCGAAAGGTATTTCTAGCATCAGAATTACTGAACCTGGTTATAATTAGATGAAGTTTATGACCCGAGTCATGAATTTTGAAAATAGTCCTAAGAATAGGCAGAGACTTGGTCTTGGGTTTGGGGGGACCAGTGAATTTTTTGAATTTCCACACTGCAATGATAGCATTTTAAGCTGCCATCTGAGAAAAATTGCTCTATAATTTTAAGTGTTGATAGGAACCAGCTGTCACTCGTAGCTTACATGTAGTTTGAGTCGTGTTTGAGTTTGGGGAGGGGTTTGGGGAGGGATGTGACCCCTCCCCTATTAAATTTTTCTGAATTTCCACACTGTAATGGTAGCATTTTAAGATGTCATCTGAACAAATTTGCTCGCTGTCACTCGTAGCTATTATTATCATGAACTATTTCAAAAATATTTGGGGGATATAAGCAGCTCCGTCCCCCGCACCTCAAGTTTTTGGGGGGACCGTCCCCCCTGTCCCCCCTAAGTCTCCGCCCCTGGTCCTAAGTATCTTTGTGGTTAGTGAAATTGGCCGTGATTAAAAATTCAAAAGAAAAGAAACAAAAAATTCAATCGTTTAGTGTAATTCAGCGGAAACGTCATAGGCCAGCATAAAGGGTGCTATGCACATAGATCTACATGTATATCATACTTGCACGTGTACCCGGCTTCGCCCGAGTGTTACTTACAGGCGTAATTTTTCTCAGCAGCAAATAAAGGGTATTTACTTACTTACCTGATATATAATCATAACCATTACCAACCCACGCTTTTATTGAAACCAGTTGACAAGAACGATGATACACAATGATGATGTTGGTTCAAAGGGACAGTCCTAAAAGGGCCTAAGCCCTGCTTTCAATGGTCACCTTAAAGTAAAGTAATGCTTATAACAAGGTGGTCGGGAATATCTATAAGTCTCTGTTTTAGAAGACAGGAACAAAGGATGAGTTATTAAAGAACAAATCTTAACTAGTCTACTAATGTGCACACAGAATAAACTTAAATAACCTAAGAGAAGAGATTTATGTGTAGTTGGCGTTTGAACGAAAGGAAATTATGGACGTTTCTGAGTTGGAGCGTGAGACCATTCCATATTGCAGGGCCAGCGTTTTTAGAGAGAATTTTCGTGAGTTGGTGCGAGTGGAGATCCCTCTGAAGTTTGCAGCAGATCTTACTTCGATCTTATTTCGGACGTTGAGTGAAAATAACCATCAAAGTCGGTGGCAGCGCATGTGACCTATATTTAAACATAAGCTCACAGAGTTGGATGATTTTAATCTGTTCAGGTTTCGGAATTTTGAATTTATGGAAAATTTGAGCGGTGGACTCATAAGTAAACGACCCTGAGATTATTCTCACAACTTTGTTTTGCAGAAGGACAAGTCTTTTTAGTTTCGAGGCATAATTGGAAGTCCAGACCTTATTGCAATATGACAAGTATGGATGAGCGAGGGAATAGTAAAGATTTAACCGTAAGCGGATAGGTAGTATATAAGCGATACGTTATAATATACCTATGTTGTTTGATATCTTAGAGGCTGTGTGAGATATATGAATATTCCAAGTTAGGTGTTGATCCAAGTGGACTCCTAGAAACTTAACTGATATTTCTTGGGGAATTAGAAAGTTGTCAACTTGAATTACGCCCTGCAAGGAAGGAGTTTTATCCTATGTGAACAGAAAAGATTGTAACTAGTTTTACTTAAGTTTAATGATAACTTGTTACTTGATTTTGTCTGCTGTTGTCTCTCTCTGCCTCTTGTTCCTCCTGGTCACCTCATTTCGAATCTGATCTCTCCTGCTTCTGCACATTATTCTTCGTAGCCAGCTCATTTCCGCGACCAGCAATTTCCTCACATCATCCCTACGCAAGCACCAGTACTCGGATCGGTACAACAGCCCTGGGATGACGATAGTTCTGTGCAGTTTCATCTTGGTTCCTATCGATATGCCGTCTGATTTCTCCATCTAATTCAGTTTTCCGAACATCGCCGACACCAGAGACCGATTCTACGTTTGATGTCTTTTGTGCATCGTTATCAGACCTCTCAAGTAGTCTACACAAACTCTGTCACTTGTTCCAGTACGGTATTCTCGAGTATAACCTACACATATTCGTGTTATTTCCCAATAGTCATTGTTTTGGTTTTTTGCGCATTGATTTTGAGTCCCAATCTTTTCCTACTGTCATCTACCCTGTCCATCAGCTCCTGCAGGTGCTCTGGTGACTCCGCATCCAGATCAATATCGTCGGAAAAGCGCAGATTGTTGAGTAACCGTCCATTAATTGTGACTCCGACCTCTACAGATCTCAGTGCATGCTCAGCGCTGCCACCAGGAGCGGGTTGAAAAGTCTGGCGACAGCCCACATCCCTGTCTTACACCCACCATGATCTTGAACCACTTAATTCTCCATCCACTCTCACTGCACTCACTGACTTGCTGCATAGATCTTCTAACAGTTTCACTAGTTCCTTTGGTAGGCCTACTCCGTAGTTTCTCAAAACCTGCCACAGGTGCCACTGTTGCCACACGCTACGCTGTCGAACGCCTGCTTGAAATCTATGAAGTTGCTGTATAGAGTTCTGTTGTTCTCAAAATATTTCTCTGACAACTGCCTAATTACAAATAGTTGGTCTATCGTGCCTATTCCGCCCTAAAACCCGCCGGTTCTTCAGCCACCACCTCCTCCACATATCTCCTAATGTGCGCCTGCAGTATCCTGATGTACGCATTCCCCGGGATGCTAAATAGACTGATTGCTCGGTTATTACTGCATTATGTTCTGTCACCCTTCTTAAGTATTCGCACGATAATAGCCTCCTCCCAGTCTGCTGGGCATGTCTTTTCTTGGTAGATTTTGCTGCGCAGCATGTGCAACATTTCTACTGAGCAGCTCCCACCAGCTTGTATCATTTCTGCCATGATATTGTCTTCTTCTGGTGCCTTCCTCCTTTCAGGTTTCTTATAGCTACCTCTACTTTGTCTCTAAGGATAACCCTCCATTTGTTCTTGACTGCTACTTGCTGGCAATTCAGTTAGCACTGTACTATTCACTAGATTCCTGTCATTATACAGGTCTTCGTAGTATTGTTTCCACCTCGGTTTATTTCCCCTTTGTTTTCCAGTGATTTCTCAGCTTTGTATTTTACTGCTGGCATTTTGGGGCTACCTGTGCCACAGGTTTCACCCAGCACTTGGAATAGCTTCCCAGTGTTCTGTCGTCTTGCTCTGCTCTCGACCTTGCTGCATTGCTCCTCCAGCCTTCTCTTCACATCTTTATGCTTTCTTTTTGACCTCATTAGTTACCTTGTTGTGCTTTTTTCTGTTTCCCTCGCTATGTGCTTTTGTTGCCTTCATGTCTCTTCTCTGGTCACTCAAATCCAGCACCTCCCTTGATATCCACTGTTTCTTCCTCTGTTTTTTCTGTATCCCAGTACCTGTTGTGCCACCTCCGTGTAGGTGGCTCTAACTTCTCCATGTCTCATCCGCTGTGCTCGTGCTTCCCAGATTGACTTGTCTCCATCTCTAACATATCATTGTACTGTATTGCTGCTTGACACTTTCTTCCTTACATTTTTCCACATCAAATCTTCTTCCAGGCACCTCTTTGTGGACTGTTGTCATCTTAATTCTTATTCCGGCCATTATTAGTTTATTGTCTGAGGTTACGTATGGTTTCGACAAAGCTCGGCCCATGGACACGCTGCTTTTCCACCTATTGTTGACTAATATTAAGTCTGTCATTTTTTTGGCCATCTGGTGACTCCCATGTCCACTTCCTGCTCGCTTTCTTTTGGTAAAATTCGGGGTTCATTACCATGAGGTTGTTGTTGAGACAGAAGCTGAGGAGTCTTTCTCTTCGTTCCTTCTCTTCCCCATTACGGTTGGCATAACCGACTTTGCCCATTGCTCCCTCCACGACCCCCCGTCATCACCTATCTTTGCAATAAAGTCCCCAATAATGACGATCAAATCTTGACACCGTATTTCGCGTGCCAAAAGAAAGCGGCGGCTTCTTAATCGAAAGGTGTTCTTTGGAAGCGAAACAGACGTGCATTATGTTAACAGCATCCGCAGAATTTCATCTTGCATCAAGTGTTGACCATATTATTTTGTTAAATTATATGCAAGTAAATTGTTGCTATTACTATAATAATCAGAAAATTTTTTATGTAGCACCCTTCAAGGGTACCTACTCAGGAGGGAGCGTTCCCACCCCAACCCGGACGAATAAAAGTCTTAAGAGCAGTGAAGAACGAGACAGAGTGACCAATAGGTATTTGACGAAGCGCAGTAGGGAGCCCATTCCAGATCGAAGGGCCAGCCACGTAGAAGGCACGACGGTGCCTGATAGCAGTCCGCGAGCGGGGTACAACATGTTCAGCGTGTGCAGCTGAGCGGAGAGAGCGGCGACGAAAGCACGCGCGTGGTGGAGCAGCAGAACTCCCGTCAGTATAGACTATGGAGTGGCTAAACCCTCTATGTATGTTAATCCATCATGTTAATCCTACTTTCTGGTGACACGCACGTAAATCCTGGACCAATTAATAAGTATTCCGCTTCTCTTCCTCCTCCTCCTCCGCCTCCTTCTGTTGCAACTGATGCTGCTGCTCCTCTTCTTCCTCCTCCTCCTTTGCCTCTTTTCTGCTGCTACTGCTGCTGCTACTGCCCTACACCACCTCCTTCACCTCCTTCTCTTCCTCCTCCTCCTCCTCCTCCTCCTCATCCTCCTCCTACTGTCCCGCTTCATACAACATTTCAGAAAAGAAACAAACCCAGCTTTGTACTCTGCAGCCTAAACGTTCGATCATTACTTCATCCGACACACTCAGCAGAAATTAAAGATTTGGCAATCTCCTCTCACCCTCCATACTTATTTGCCTTGACTGAAACATGGTTTAACCCAAGCACAACCCATGCCCAATATCAAGACTGTTTACCTTCTGGCTATCATCTCTATAGCACCCCTCGTCCCTCAAAATCGACAACCGGTACGAACACCACTGGTGGAGGCATCGCTTTCTTGACCCGAGAACCTTCCACCGTCCTTGACTCACCTGGCTACTGTTTTCGTTCCTTTGAATGCGCCTCAATCACCCTAAAACTCCCGAACACAATCCTAACCATTTTCAATGTCTACCGCTCTCCCACCTCGTCATACTCAAGTCCTGCATCCGTCTTCTTACAAGAATTCACAACTTTACTCTCCATCGCTGCCACAACCCCTCATGAATTTCTGATCACAGGGGACTTTAACATACATGTCGACAATCCATCTGACTCATTTGCATCCGAATTCCTCACGCTCCTGCCATCTACTAACTTGATCCAACATGTCAACTTCCCCACCAACTGTCACAACCACACACTCGACCTCATCATCACTTCATCTCTCTCTAAGTTATCGCCAGACATCTCTTTCTTTTTTGATACACCTTCCGATCATTACCCCATTTTCACACGCCTCAACATGCTTCCTACTCCACAACCAGAACCCATCCCTCATTCATTTCGCCGCATCAACTCCATAAACATTGAAACCTTCATGCAAGATTTCTCCTCTTTAGACCTCGTTCTAAATCCTCCATCATCTCTTGATGACCTACTGTCTTTCTATAACACCACCCTCTCCATGCTCCTTGACAAGCACGCTCCTATTATCACCAAATCAGGCTCCCACTCTAACAACCCTTGGTATAATTTCTGCCTCCAGGCCTTCAAATCTTTCCGTCGACGCCTTGAGCGCACTTACAAACGAACCCGTGATCCTCAACTGCTCTCTTCCCTAAAGACTGCAACAAATAAATATCATCACCTTCTGGCTGCCGCTAAAAAGAAGTTTTACTCCTCACTAGTTCACTCCCGATCCTCCAATCCTCGCCTTCTCTGGAAAACCATAAACTAACTGCTACATCGGAACTCCGCTAGCCCACTTCCAAACTCTCTTCCATCTTCTTCAATAGCCGAGTCATTCTGTTCCTTCTTTTCAGGCAAAGTTGCTACTCTCCGACTCTCTCTCCAATCACTCCTTTCTAAAACTACCATCGATTCACCTGCAGGTACTCCTTCGTCTACTCATGCCTCTCCACCTTCCCCACCTAAATCGTCATTATCTGTCTTCCACCCAACATCAGAGACTGAAGTATCCAATTTATTACAATCTCCCCGAACAAGCAGTGCGAACTTGACCCTATACCTACGCCCTTACTGAAAAACTGTGCAATGTGCATCTATCCTTATTCCCATAATTACCAAAATAATCAACATCTCCCTATCTACTGGAAATTTTCCCCCTCCTCTTCAAACACTCTTTAGTCACTCCACTCCTCAAGAAACCATCCCTTGACCAAGAAAACCTAACTACCGACCTGTTTCCAACCTGTCATTCATCTCTAAACTAACTGAGCGCATAGTCCTGTCTCGGATAAATGACTACCTGATTTCAAACTCACTCCTTAACCCACACCAGTCTGCTTTTACCATGCAGGACTCAACCGAAACTCTTCTCACTTCCCTCTACAATAAACTTGTCTCTGCCATCTCTCATCAACAAATCTCCTGTCTCTGCCTTCTTGACATTTCTGCAGCCTTTGACACCATCGACCACAACATATTACTCCAAAGACTGTCTTCCTGGTTCGGTTTTACTGACACTGCTCTCCTCTGGATTCAGTCCTATCTGTCTTCTCGCTCTTTCTCCGTTAAAACATCAGAAACCTCATCCCAAGCATGTCCTCTCACCAGTGGTGTTCCGCAAGGTTCTCGGGCCCCTATTGTTCATTCTTTACACTACTCCACTCAGCTCACTCATCAAAGCATCCTCGGTTGACCTTCACCTATACGCTGACGACACCCAATTATTCATCTAATTCTCTCCAAGCAGCTTCTCTGACTCCATAGATCATCTTCAGTAGTATATGAAGGGGGCCGTGGGGCCAAAACAATCTTTAACAAGTCAACAATTCATCACGGTAGGCTTTAAAACCCAAACGGTGGTCTTCCAAACGATTTGCCATTAGTACACTAAAGTTTGGGGCCAAGATCGACTTCGAGTCCTACACAATTTCCTAGATAAGTAAAGAAGAGTCTGGAGTAGGGGCCGTGGGGCCCCCGTAATTTTATATTTATACCTGAGGGCGCCACGAATCCTAGGGCAGCCTTCTGGCACAACAGAAACCCCCTCCCACTCAAGGTAGACTCAACACAGCTTCTAGACTGTATTCTAAAATTTGGCCTCCTACTATATTCTAAAGGACACTGTACAGTTTAGACCCTAACTCAAAACATTTAAATAAGATACGGAAAAAAATGTGGAACTGAAAATGTTTTATGTGCTAAGTTTACCGGTAGGCCTAATATTTAGACAGAGTTGTCGCCGTCCCATGCTGCGGTTAGGCCCTACTTCGTTTCAGCATCCTTATTATAAAATATCGTTTTCATCTTCTAACTTAACAATACAAACATAACTTACCAAGATGCTATACTAAATTGTCTTCAGATGTAATATTTATCACAAAAATCGCTATTCTTACGCCGTTATAAATGTGTAAACAATGCCCAATGGTCACGTTACAAGCACATCCAATGAACGACTTTTATCATTATACACAGTGAAAAATTTGCATACGGTTTTGGCCCTGAAAATATTTTGAAAGCCACGAAAAATTTTCAGAATTCTAACTGTGCCACGCCGGCCTTTCCAAGGCCAAATGTCATGCTAATTTAAAACCGTCCAACACGGCATCTGATCCTTATTGGTCAGAATCGTGACCGCGTTTGCTTGTTGACACAAGGACCTAGATTCACCAGCGCACGAATAAACCGCACTCAATGGTATACGATAAATAAACTATTATTGTCAACGAGTCTAGGTACACTACAAATCCCAACGCTTTTTCTATAGGCCTATGTATTAGGAACTCGGGTTAAATTTCATGTTTCTGTAAAAACCGAAATGTTTTGAATTTAATCTCTGACCATCATTGAGCTGCATACCGATAAACAGCGTACGGTAAATGACCTTGAACCAACGACCTCATAATTATGCATTGAACGCCTAAACTAAATCACATTGAATGGAGTACGAATATAAATCGTAAGCAATAATCATGATAATGTAAGTAAGTATGTCCTTGATTAACCTTAGAATAACATCTGCTTATAACAGTTTTGCTAAGTAATAACCGTGTATAATATAATATATAATACATGCTTTGTCGGATGCTATTAGCACCGTGTATTGCAGGCTGTCCTGTTAGTAGTTAATATTTATTTCAATTGCATAACATGTAGGCCTAAATGTACAGCACAGTGCGTTTGCCAGACGCTTCAATAACGATTATTATTTACAACAAGCCGAGATCCCACAGAGACAGCAAAACAATGAAAAAACGCCGTTATTAGGGGCATCTTAAAATTAATAAATCTTTGATCGTAGTCGTAAACTCGTAACTTCTACAGCGCCCACAATATAGATGTATGTTTTATTGTTTTAGGCCTATAATGATATACACTCTTAGATTTTTATTATTTGATGTAAGCCTACCCAGTGTGTTTAATAATAATAAAAACACACACATTATTAGAATTGAAACAGGAAGTAAATTTACCATGCCTGTTGTCGAGTTATTTCTATCATCATTGGAAAAACCTAAAGCAAAGTGAAAATAAAATAGGCCTACCTCAGACAAAGTTAGGCCTAACTCTCATGTGAAAATTTATATAGCCCGCAACTTCAGTAAGTAAAAATGAGTTTCAGAATTTATTTCTGTACTCAGATCGAGATGTTTGAACGCCATTTATAACTAAAACCATCGACATATTATTATGTAAACACGGAACTCAAGATTCTTTGCACGCTTCCGGAAAAACATAGAGTATACATTTCTAACCAAGAGGATCTAGTTGTAAATATTTTCAATTGTGTTCGTAGTAATACAACAGTTTACTTTGATAATACTAGAGATTTGAGTAGGCCTACCGTAGTTAGTAAGTAAGTAAATAAGTAGTTTATTTACCACAAAATAAAGCAAAATAATTATACAAAAATTTTGCAAACCGGTGAAGCCACATAGGACTCATCTCGCCGGTCACCCTAAAAAGCAACGATTCAGAAGCACTTCTACAGTTTTGGGGCCAAGACCAGCAGCATCGAGATACGTTAGGTTAATTCTATATTAGTCAATTCTATTTTTACACTCAAAGAATATTTTAAAATAATCAATTGAAAAAATATATAGATTAATATATACAGATTATATATATATATATATTATGTTATGTTATGCAAAATGACAGGGAAAAATTCGTGTAAATATCTTTCAATCGGTAAAACAACTTTCTGCTCTCGTAGGTGCATCGGGCAGTATTGTTTTACTCATGTGGCGAAAACGACCGCCGTCGTCGGGCGGACTCCGGTATCTTCAGTCACCAGGATAGCTCTTCGGAGTCTTCCCTGTTCTTCGTTCGTTCGCTGGACTCGGCCTTTCCCGTCGGGCAAAGGACTTAACGGTGCCACCGACGATGCCTAACACTAGGTTTACTTGGAAGACGGCAACGACACGGATCAACACAGCAGATTGTTTTATTAATGTCGAACAGCTTAAACACTACAACTCTGGCTTAACTCTCATTAACTGAACTTTAACTAACTTCGGAACCAACTAACTCACTCGCTCACACACTCACACACTCACACACTCACACACTCACACACTCACACACTCACACGCGACAGGCGTCTCTATATATAGGCACAGAGGACGACAAATTGTCCGTTACTAAGGCAAGAGGCTGGTTGCTAAGGCAAGGCAAAGGCCCGTTACTAAGGCAAGAGGCTGGTTGCTAAGGCAAGGCAAAAGGCCCGTTACTAAGGCAAGAGGCTGGTTGCTAAGGCAAGGCAAAAGGCCCGTTACTAAGGCAAGAGGCTGGTTGCTAAGGCAAGGCAAAAGGCCCGTTACTAAGGCTAGTTGCTAAGGCAAATGTCCATGCGCCTTTCAAATAATGCTACAATACTCCTCCCACCAAGAAAAGAGGGAATGTCCCCTATTCCGTAACTGATTAACAATTTGAAAGGGACATCCTACGCTAGACTCAATGTTCAATAAGCGAATAAAGTCATGATTAATACTAAATCGAACACTGCAGCCATTCCAGGCTTTAACTAACTAAAAAGTTCATCAGATTAGTCGGCCAAATCGGCCCCGCATAAACAACTAAGGTAATCGCCCTACAGACAAATTAACGGTAAGACCTAGTCTTACAACAGAAATGCAATCCCAGCTTTCAGGTTAACTAAAATTCTCGCCCGTTAGGCTTAACCAACAATCCAATCGTTCAGTCATTGCAAAAACAAGACTCATAGCAATTACTACTCACTAGCCTCTGAGCTAATGGACATGATTTCTTCCTCCGAAGATGAAGAGGAGGCTTCCGCCGAGGGGGAGGAGTCTTCGTCATTGTCCACAGAGGAACCGACGCTGTCCTCTCCTTCTTCCGAATTGGGCTGAATGTAGTCGTCATCGTTCAGATCATCGTCGCCGGGATCACCAACGCTAGGTTCCTCGGAGTCGGGATTTTCGGCGATGGAAACCGGAGAGGCACCATGCGTACTCCAGTCATCTTCATCTGGTATGTCTGGTTCGGAGTCCGAACTAATCACCACGACGGGCGGAAAGGGCGCTAGCGCGTGGCCTGGACGTTCGTGTGCTAGGCGGCAATTTACGTAAACCTCCGTCGCCATCTTGACAGAGCAAAGAGGGAAGAGTCGTTTTGCGTCCGCCAAGAATCGTCCGTAGTCATACGGAGGGAACAGACGATTGGCCCAGGCGAGGACGGGGGCGAGGTCGGATAGGGTCGGAGCGTCGACCGGCAAGCGAGCTGGCGGAGGGGCCGGAGGCGAGGCCCGATCCGCCACCACCTGCGCTAGGTTCTCTTCCTCGTTCATCGGAGGGGCAGTCGAGTTTCTTTCGTCAGGCCGTCCTGGATCCTTTGCCATCACCAAGTTTAGCGGTCCGAACGGCAGCTCTTCTTCGGGGGAAGACGAAGGGCCAGGGAAGGTAGTAGGCGCCGCAGTCTCCGTAGCCAGCAAGAACCCGATGATATCCTGCAGCTCACCGTCTCCAGCGGGTGAAGAAGGGAGAGGAAGCGCAGGATGACTTCCTGGAGCCTCCACTGTCATCAGTTCTTCCAAGAACCGACATTGGGCCGCGCTTTCGTCAATGGAAGTCTGGTCTGGCGGTTCGAGCGATCGTAGAGTCGAACCCCAGTTCACAACCACCTCTGGGAAGCAGTGGTCTTCCGCAGCGACCCTCGGTAGCGCGGACGAGACAGCGGAAGGCAGACAGGCTGGTGAAGGCCCTCTATTGTCATCGCCGCCAGTAACTTCAGAATGGCTCAGAACGACTACCCTTCGAACTTGCTCGGCACCCAGCTCAGGGTGTTTCTCCCGAAGGTGACGCCGATACGAACGTTTGGTGTCTATCCCCTGGAAAGACCTAGGGCAGAAGTCGCAATTGCGGATCATCATCCGACCTGTCTGTTCAGCCATGATCACACGTCGAATGCGCTTTATTATGCATCTGCTGGCTTATGTGTAGTTTCACGTTGTCATAGCTGCTCGTTATATATACGTCATCGTTCGCCCATCAGCCTGTATTGTCGTTGCCGTAGCAACCAATGAAGCTCAATAATGACGTGGCGGTCTCACACAAGTAAATGTTGCCTGGCCGTGTGGGGGAAAGTGTGCACAGGCAAATGTCCGTTGACAATTGTACACACACACACACGCAAATTCTTGTCGACAATTGTACACACACACACAGCAAACGTCCAATTGTCACACACACGCAAATTCTTGTCGACAATTGTACACACACAAGCAAACGTCCTTGTCGACAATTGTACACACACAAGCAAACGTCCGTCGACACACGCAAATTCTTGTCGACAATTGTACACACACACAGCAAATTCTTGTCGACAATTGTACACACACAAGCAAACGTCCGTCGACACACGCAAATTCTTGTCGACAAATGTACACACAAGCACACGCAAACCTCTGTCGACAAATGTACACACACACACACGCAAGGGTCCGTCGACAAATTTGCACGGGCAAATGTCCGTTGACAATTGTACACAAGCAAAGGTCCGTTGACAATTGTACACACACACACACGCAAATTCTTGTCGACAATTGTACACACACAAGCAAACGTCCGTCGACAATTGTACACACACACGCAAATTCTTGTCGACAAATGTACACACACACACACGCAAAGGTCCGTCGACAAATTTGCACGGGCAAATGTCCGTTGCCAAGACAAATGTCCGTCGCTAAGGCAAATGTCCGTCGACCAATGTGTACAGCCTTTTTGCTTGCAGAGGAGGAGGAGGGGAGGGCGAGTGAACGACGAGGAAGGGAGAGAAACACAGGCGAGCGTCGCACAGGAGAGGAGGGGAGAGAGGGACGCAGGCGAGCGTCGAGACGTCGAGGGGAGGGGAGGGGGAAACGCATCCCAAGTCATGGCCACGACAAGACCTCCCCGAACGACGGCGCCCAGCTATTGATAGCGCGCGGGCCGGCGAGTCTCCCTCCTCGGACGTCCGCTGACCTCAGAGGCGTCGTCGGCAGGGGGCTCAGGCGCCTCCACGTCTTCCATCGGCTCTTCCCTGAAGCAAGCCCGAAGTTTGTCCACATGAACTGTGAGTGGACGAGAATGAGGGGACTTCCGGATGCGGTAGTTCACAGGGCCGCTGCGTGCCTCCACGACGAAAGGTCCTGTGTACATCTTCTGCCATTTCGGAGAGCGACCTTGGTAACGACGAGGGGTATAGTACCAAACTTGCGCCCCAGGGGCAAATTCAGCCGGACGCACCCGCAAGTCATAAGCACGCTTCTGGCGCTCCGCAGCCACCCCCAGATGCTCTCGTACCAGGCGGTACGCGGACTCCATGCGCTCAGCAAAGTCTTGCACATAACTCGCGTATGTGCCTGCGCCCGGATCAGCGCTCGGGGGACTGCCGTAGACCAGGTCCAACGGGGCGCGTGTCTCCCGACCGAACATCAGGTAGTTCGGGCTGAATCCCGTGGTTTCGTGTAGTGACGCCCGGTAAGCGGCGAGGACATGGGGCAGAGATTCGTCCCAGTCCCGTTGATTGCTACTGACCACTTTCCCCAGCATGGCATTAAGCGTCCTATGAAAGCGCTCTATGAGCCCATTCCCGCTCGGGTGATAAGGTGATGTCCTAACCTTATCTATTCCCAGCAATCGGCAAAGTTCCCTGAACAAGTTACCCTCGAAATTAGTCCCCTGGTCGGTGAGGATTTGTAGCGGTGCGCCGTACCTTACGATAACGTTTTCAACCAAGGCCCTAGCAACCGAGGTGGCTTCTTGATTGTGCATGGGGGCTGCTTCCACGAACTTCGTGAAGTTGTCCATCATCGTAAGGATATAGACGTTCCCTCTTCGACTACGCGGATGGGGGCCTGTGACATCTATACTCAAACGTTCCCAGGGCGCCCCACAGGGCAAGGGCTGCAACGGTCCCTGGCGGGAAGGTAAACCACGATGGTATTGGTTGCACTGAGGGCAGCACTGGCAAAAGCGCCTCACATCCCGGGACCACCCGACCCAAAAGGCCCTACGCCTTACCTGCCCAGGTTCTCCGGACACCCAGGTGACCCCGGTCATCCCTGTGTGGGCGAGCCTCATGTACTGATCCCACTGCCAGCCCTGGGCACCACCAACTGTTCGACCCCGTCCGGTTCTCATAGATCACTTCAAGGCATGGTGATACAGGCGATCCCTTTTGTGCCCAGTACCTTTTCACGGCTTCATTCTCGCGCAAGAGTGTCTACTAAGGCCGGGGCCACGGTACCTTCAGCCAGCCAAGGGCGTACCACCGAAAGATCGGCATCTTCTTTCTGCGCCCTTACCAATTCCGCCTGCGGGTTAGGTTCACTATTCAATGGCTGTGTAGGCACAGCTTCAGTACCGTAAAGCGACCGCACCGCTATCGTCAAAATATCACATTGGCATGGCAAGGCGTTTGGCTGGAAGGGTATTCAGATTACCATGTTTTCGACCTGGACGATGCAGCACCTGGAACTCGAACTCTGCCAATCGTTCTAACCAGCGGCTCTGCTGGCCAATGGGCTCTGGAGTTCGCTGGAGCCACTGTAACGCGGCGTGGTCTGTCCTCAACGTGAACGGGCGCCCCAGCAAGTAGTGAACTGTTGTATGAAGAGATGTATTGGTACTTGTTCTTGTAATCGAGTATAACTTAAGTACAGTTTTAAGTACTTGCACTTGTGCGGGAGACCTAAGTACTTGTACTCGTCCTTTAGACCTAAGTACTTGGAAAAAAATTACTTACACTACTTAAAACATATTAATTAATGCATTTTCATGGTGTTGCTCCATTAGTCAAAAACTGCCTCCAGCAAGTAGGTTCTTATTTAAAATGTGTGTACAGATATACATTATACATGTATGATTGTGTCTTACGTGAATGAGACACATGCTTTCTTTGGGACCACCAAGTTTTTTGGCAGTGGTGGCGCAGGTGATACACAAACGTCTCATTTTGGCCACGATAATCACACATGCGGCTACAGCAACCGAAACTGCAGTTTCGTCCAGACCTCCTGCATCAACAACAGGGTCTAAGCTATTTGGTCACTACTGTACACGTTTTCGGTGAAACTGAGCACCTTATCATCACAAGTGACAACCTAGATGAATATGAGAAGCCGTGATGACTTCGATGAAGTTGATTGTTTGGACATGCAGCAAAACTGTTCTTGACAAACTGTATGAACCAGCGCTTAGAGTTTTGAGTGCGCTTGCTTAACCTTAATATAAAAGCCTCAGATTTGGATTTTAGACTCATCTGCATGAGACGCATGGAAAAATTCCCGGGAGAACTGAATTTTCAACTTTTTATTTTCTGGAGCACCCTACTGTGAATAGGCTGGTTTCGGCGACTTCTTTCTTTTAGCGTTTTAAAAATCTCTAGATCACGATTACGAGTGTTTTTAGTAGTATGATTGCAGCTTCTTGATTTTTTAAGGTCTTGGTTTCAGCTCTGGTGACCAGAGTCTGGTCAAAGTTTTAAACGACTAGCTGTCTTGTGAATCTCTTTGTTGTGCAAAAGCTTTTGATCAAAGTGATTGCAGCAGTTGAGTCGACTAGAAACTAGAGTTCCTGTTAATGAAACTCAGATAATTTTAAGAATTATGGTTTTACGAATGTTCCCGATGTGAAAGTGAACTAATTGAAATAAATTGTAGCCATTGCTACACGATTACCGGTCAGATTAGCTAAACTGTTGTCAAGTAACCAGACGGAAATAAAAGCTTAAAACGCTACCGATATGTAATACATTTATAAAGCATCTGCAAAACTTACGCAACTGTTCTTTCCGTTTTTTGTGTACAAGAGACCTCAGTTCCCAAAGAGGGAGCAGCGGAAACTTCACGAATTGATCCGAAGTAAGTAGATAACACACTTCACGTAAGAATCCTCTTGATTATGTTCAAGCCCTGAGCAGAAAAAAATACTAAAATAGATTATTCTGCTAAAGTGCAAAGGAAAATACTAGCTTAGCCCAGGGGCGTCCATCCCCTTACACCTATGAAGCATTCCCCTCATTTCATCAGATTGCCTGGTCATTGCCCCCTCCCCGCCCCAACGACGACCGGGAGTGACGATTGGTCAACTGTCGACAAAAGAAACAAATTTGATTATTAAATTTGAATCACGATTTTATTGTTGAATTCTTTATTGAATTCTTTAACTTTTAGTTCATTATAATCAAGCAACATTATGCATAATAAAATATGAAGGCTTGCACACAGACCGAGGCATACCGCCAGAGCAGCAAGACAGTACTAACATAAGTACTAAAATTACAATAGGTGCTTCTTCAGAGCAGCAGAGTGCATATCCAAGCGATCAACAATTTCGTCCAGTTGTAATGACTAATGATCGATAGAGTAGCGTCTCCTTCACAGGCCAATACTATCATAGTTGCAAACCAGTCATCACCCATGGTTGATCTCAGTCGATTTTTCGCAATGCGGAATGCGGATGCGACACATAACTCGCTCAGCTGAGCAGCTGGTCACCACAAGGCAGATTTTATTATTTTTAAAACAAAGAAGCATTTTCAAATGAAAACACCTCGATTAATTTCTTAAATGAGAAAAACTGAGTAAACGTTTAATGTAAAAAAATTCTTTCCCCCCTGAAAAGCAAATGAAGATTTCTGCTTCATTTCCCCCCATAGGATGGACGCCTCTGGCTTAGCCTGTTCCCGGAATACGCAGGCTAGAATTTATTAAAAGAAACAAGACAATTTTTGAATGTCGTATCTTAAAATTTTAATTTTCTCTAATAAAAAGGCATTATGACTGTTGACTGATCACTCCAGTTATTTTTTGCAATATGATTGGCCATAACAAAACGTAACGTCACCAATTTAGGAAATTATTAAAAACAAAAACTTCTACTATCAAATTGGTAATAATGATGATAATATGAGCTCAGACTGATGAACAAATATAAGGACCTAACGATAGCTATTAATATCATGACGACGACCGTACAGATGCACAGAATACAATGCACAAAAGATCCAGAGGTCCAATTCAATCCCGCACTATCGATTTTCAAATGAGAAGCTCTGTCTATATATATATAACCAGCTTTGCACAGGCCTGCAATCATCTTACAGCGACTTTCAAGCCTGCGAATTCGTATTCCAGCGTCCATCGCTCCTAAGTGTTTCGATTCCAGAAATGTGAAGTCATGTAGTACTGCTGTTTTCACATTTTGTGTTTGTGGTGTCATCGAGGGGGTCATTTACAAAGTTCGTTTCATTTACAGTGCCACAAGTCTTTTGGCACAATACAGTAAACACTTATTTCAGTTTTCGTTGTCCTTAGGTCGGGTGCGCTACTTCTTGGGTTGCATTCCTAAAGAGGTCAAAGTTCGTGTGACTTTGTGGCAATAATGCGCTCTCAATACTGTTTCATAGTCACTCCTAATATGGGGTCTTTTTCGAGCCTGGCGATACATTTATTAGGCGTCCTGATCGAAAGAGACACAGCAGCCATTTGTTGATCTGAGTCGCACTCCAGTCTGCGAGAGACTAAATTAGCCACTCTACAGATAATAACTGCAATATGGTGATGATCAACACTTATACAAACCACAAACCATCAGTGTTTTGCACAGACCAACACTCCAAGACCAAGACCGAGAAAATGACCGCGTGGTCCCAAGACCAACACAGCGTACTCCAAGACCAGGACCGAGACCACGTGGTCCAAGACCAAGACTGAGACCAAGAAAAGTCCACAGCAGCTAAACATTATCAACAGGTCCAGATGTTGCTAGGATAAAGAAAATCTATTCCAGTATCAGAAATAGTCCACCAAATCCTTGATCTGCAAAGTTTCCCAACCATTGATTTTGCCTCGAGAAATGCATCAGTGTAACTAGTCACCAAAGGCGGGTCGTCGCATGAATTCCAAGCTAACTCAGAAGTCCCTGAATGACCATCACTTCAATTACCGGCAAATATCGACAAAATTTAACAAATACTCCACCGAGACCATACGCCCAAGACCAAGACCACACCTTTAAGACCAAGAAGACAAAGACCAAGACCACACATGTAAAGACCAAAACAAAGACCGGTACATTCGAGACCAAGACCGAAATTTTCGATCTCAATTGTTCTCTAAAGAACCTTGCTGAAAATTCAGACTTAATTATTAAATCAAACTTTCAAACCAAACTTAAAACATCAACCTATGCGTTTTAATTTAAGGCAACTCATCTATATGTCTGACTTGCGCTAAATAAAGTGAAGGCCTGACTACACTTAGTGTTTGCTTATCTGCAAGGGCATGCAGATACGAGGTCGATTATCAAAGAGATCGCTGGGTCCATCGAGCGATTAAACGCAGTTAATAGAATATTAACATTTCAACCCGTAACTCTGAGTATATAGGCCTACAACGAATATGTCCTGACAGTAAGTTGCTACTCTGACAATATAGAGACTACAGCTGCGTTCAGGTATTTTGTTACAGATTTTCCTATGCTCACTCGAACAAAACTACACTTATAAGCCAGTGCTAAAGAGAAAGGACACATCGACGTGTACACGTTAAAAATATCGCAGTAATCTCAGTAGTGAAACCGAAAGTGTTGTAGATTTTTCGACTTAGATAATAAGATGGCTGCTATAGATTCCAGCAGTGGTGGCATTAACAGTGAAGAGCTCGACGATATAATTACATGTTGTATATGCACCGAAGTCTTCACAGATCCGAAGGCATTGCCATGCATTCATACATTCTGCATGAAATGTCTTCAAGAGAATGGGCTTAAAACCAACAAGGGACCAGAAGATGAGATGCCTTGCCCAATCTGTAGACGATTATTTAAAATTCCTAGTGAAGGGTTTCGTGGACTCCCTAAAAATTTCTTCATTGAGAGACTGATACAAGTATCAAAGGTTTCAGACCCGACTGCAGTATCGAAAGCCTTATGCTCTCTGTGTTTAGAGGAAAGTAAAGAACAGGAAGGAAAAGAAATTCCAACAGCTGATACATATTGCGTTGAATGCAAGCACAAGTTGTGCGAAGAATGTTGCAGTGCACACAACAAATTTAAATTAACAAAGAATCATAAATTGATTCCAATAGATGAATGTGAAAGTGGACAAAATGTAGTGGCCGATTTAGCTCCAATGGTTTGTGAAGTTCATGAACAAAAGGTTTTGGATGTATATTGTGCTGAATGCAAAACAGTTGTATGCGCCATTTGCTTCATCGAGGACCATAATAGCCATAAAGGTGGTCATGTTAGAAAATGTGTGGATGGTTTTCGAAAGCAGATACTAAACAGTACTGAAGCTATGAATCGATGTATCGCTCAAACTGAGATGAAAAAGGCGGAACTTGTAAAGGTGAAGGAAGAAATGCAGCGAAGGGTGGAAAGCTTAGAATGTGATGTAGAGAAGAGAAAAGACGAAATAAAACAGTTAACTGATAAACATGCAATTAGTCTTCTACAAGGTCTATGCTCCGAAAGACAAAGCAGATTGAAAGAAATCCAAATGGCAACGGATGCTATTGATGCTTATCTATCGAACTTGGAAAGTTACAATTCTTATTGTCACCAATTAATCGAAAGAGGTTCGGCTAGCGACATCTGCCGCACAGTTTCAGACTTATCTATTAGAGCGTTTGAGTTGGAACAACAGTGCCAACCTACAAATGAAACAAGAAGTCCAGATTTTAGATTCTGCTTTAGACTATCTGTACTGGAAGAGTTCCTGGACGAAAACCGTGACAACTTGGTTGGTGAAATTGAAGGCAAGTGACCGCTGTTGTAAATCATAATTGTACCATAAAACAAAATTTTGTGCATCACATTCATCGTAGTTAATTTATAAAAGTTTTTTCTCTGATGCAATGCATTGTCGTTACGTGGTGTACTAAATAATACTAAAATACTAATAATATTATTCGGTTGCCCACACTAGCTCAAGTCAGTCTGCAGTAGGCTGAGCCTGCAGTAGACCTAGTAACATAGCAAAGTTTAATCCTGAGCCGAATCGATTTTTCCAATGTAAATGTAGCCTTTTGCTGGCTTGCCACAGCGCAGTATCAATCGGTTTCAGACGGTCATCAACGTTGCTGCGCGTCTGGTCTTGCGATTAAAGTTCGCTTTGCTCATGGTTTCGTGCCAATAACTAGAACTAAATTGGGTGGTCGGTCCTTTTGGGTCGCTGGTCCACTTGCCTGGAACAGTTTTCGTGCGACTATTCAGGAAGCTAAAAGCTTTTCTGTTTAAAAAGCAGTTAAAACTGCACTTGCTACGAAATTCCGAGCATTACTATCAGAGTTGTATGGTGTCGAGACGTCCTGTTAGGTTTTCTGATATCTCGGTCTTGGTCTCGGAATCTAGTGTCTCGATGTCGGTTGCTCAGTCATTTCTTGACTTTTGGAAACTGTCTTGAATCAAAAATCTTGTTTTCTTGTGGAAGCGGTCTCAAAAGTTCTCGCGCAAACTGTCTTTAGTTCTTAACTTCTTGCGCTGTAAATTATTCTGTTAAGTCGGAAGTGCTAAACACACCGAAAGTTTAGAACAGCGGCCTTTCTTGTTAACACGAACTTAACAGATATGGAAAAAAGAAATTTCTACTTAATTTGAGTATCAATCAGTGCAGAAATCATAAAGTATCTTAATATGTCAAATTTGTAATCAAGCAATTTGAAGTCATGAACAATGCATAAGCGAAACGATTGAAGCAATTCTAGTTTCTCAAGGTGAGTTACGTCGTAAATTTATGGAATTTTGTTGGCTTGAATTTCAGAATCATTTTGAAGATTTTAGGATGCCTGAAATATTTAATTTTTTTAGACTATTCAGGTTATCGGTTGACAAGTGAGAGAAAAATTGTTTAGGGATTTGGTTCTAAGTTGTTTTTATTGTTTATTCTGTAATCTGCTCTACCCTGCTGGCTAAATGCCTCAGTGCTCAGTGTTGAACTGTCTTGAACTGTCTTAGACCTTGTATCACTGTCTCGGTCTCGGTCTCCCTGTCTCGGTCTCGGTCTCGAAGTTTTAAGTCTCGCTTACAAGACTGACTAGAATTTGCGTTGAGAGTGGACAATTCTGCAAAGCATCGCAGAAGTAGCTTGTCACCGACGATGTTATATAAATCGTCATAAGTCGTCGGTAAATTAAACGAATACTAAGTCTACTACAAATTATTTTCACTTTATTTTCAGAGGAAGGTGATCCGAAGCCAAAGAAAAGAAGTAAACAAAGTCTATTAGTAGAAAAAACCAATGAAAATGATCTCCTGAGAAAAGAAATCGAAATCGAAAGGACGGAGAAAGATAGTTTGCGGTTAGCAAATGAACAGCTGAGAATTGATGCAGCCAAAGAAGTACAGGTTATTAAGACTTTGACAGACGAAGTGAGAAATGCGGAAGCTAATTATGATTCACACATACAAAGACTAAAACAAGAGTTGGACAATAATAAAATCGCAAACAACGCGCTTCATACCAACAACGACAAACTAAAGCAGGAGCTTGAAGCAGAGAAAACGACCAACAATTCACTTCAGACCAACAACGACAAACTAAAGCAGGAACTCAAAGCAGAGAAAACGACCAACAATTCACTTCAGACCAACAATTACAAATTAGTTGAGGAATTGAACACGTGTAAAGCGACTGTAACGACATTAGAAGCCAACGCCGAGAAACTCAGGATAGAACTAGAGACTACGAAAACAGGTATGCATGTATGTCTTTTAGGACATTTAGTGTCAGTTTGATTCAGAAGTGTTATATATAATTCTGAGTTGTCCTTCGATAACCCGGCTAAAGGCTCCGAAACGTAATGTTCTAGCGTTATGAAAAATTTTACAAAACCTTTTTATCAGAATGTGCAGGTAAACGCGATTATTTTCAGCTCGCAGTTTTCTTTAAATGCCGATATTATAGAGATTTTAAATGTCGAACCGTTGCAATACGCCGCCATTTCTGATTTCTCATAACGTCCTACAACACACGGCCTCCTCATTTGCAAGGCATTTCGCGATTTCTTCGACAAGCGAAAGACGTCATCTAGCTACATTGGTTAATAGCTGCGTATACGTTGCGTCTCATTTGCCTCTGTGCGTGAGGATCGCGGTTCGCTTCCCGATGCTGGCTGATTTCATAAATTTAAATCTTGGGCTTGCACAGGGATACTAAATGGCGTGGCGTCCATTCAAACGGGCCAGCGGTGGTGAAGGGTTGGCACTCATCAGATCAATTCATTGATAAAATTAGCAGGGTCGAGCCTATTATTCGGTCGCTATAGAAAACGGGAACGTTTACATTTTACATTTTTAAAGTCTTGCGGAAACAATATTATAGGATAGAGCAAATTCAAATACACGGGCGCACCCGGTGACTGCCAGTCAAAGCAGCCATAGTTAACCTCGCAAATCAAGCGGAAACGATTATTATGTAGGCTAATAGGCAGAGATAAACCGTGCGAAGCCCTGAAAAATTACTCTCGCCAATGGAACACTAAAATTTATTCTAAAAACTCGAGAATAAGAGTCCGAGCTTCGTCTACTATATTTAGCCCGGGGAAAATAATATATTAGGTAGAGACAACCCGTGCGAAGCCGGGTAATGCACGTCTAGTTGTTTTTCTTTAAATCTGTCGGGCACTGGGAAGGCAAGCTGCTCCCTGACATAACTGGAGTAAACACGGACAAAGTGAACCGATGGCCAGTAGGGTGGTTCACAGATGCATGGTCAAAAAACAAAGTGCAACCTAGAAACCCAGGGCACCCTATCAGTTTGTTAGACCTATCAATAGTATTATTTACACAAAATTTCAGCTTTTAATTCCAACGGAAAGACGGTGCTCACGGACCGTGTCAATTTGCCTGATACCGATAAAAAGACACTAATTGTGGAAATGAATGCGTCGAGCATACATTCCCGTACGAATGTATTTTATTTTTTACGACAAATCAAATATTACTGTAATTTGACAACACTTGTGATAGTAGAACAGTTAGTCAGGTTGATCTATAAAATTTCAGTAAGTTTGAAGAATTGGAAATGTCAAAAATTAAAAAAACATCGTTCTAACCATGAATGTCGATTGTTCCGTTTTTATGACTTCAACACTCACTACAGTCTTAGAGTTCTATAAACTGCAAGCACTGGGTCAACAACAGACTTCTTTGTTGTTTTTGAGGCAAATAGCATTCCTATTTGCCACACCACTTGGAGAAGACACTGATTTTCTTCATTATTGGTGATGAGTCGGTTGAATTCCTCGAGCAAATTCACACACCTCTGAGCCACTCTCAACTGCTGAATTCTCTCTCTACCTTGCTTGTAATCCTCATTCTCGATCCATTTCTCTTGTGGAAGTGTAAGAAAGTAATCACTAATCTTCAGGTGTGACAGCAGAGTCAGTTTTCACTTGGTTGCAAAATCACCCAGGCAAGGCCCCTCCTTCAGTACCGCAGCATCACCTCTCACCTTCCTTTCACCAGGCTTTGCAGTTACTCTGTGAACAATATTCACCTTATCTGTTACTGGAAGTTGGTCTGAGACCAGTGCCAGACCTACTGCCTCATCTGAACGGTACCACTAGTGGTTTCTACGGCCTTCTTGGCAGCAACGCTGATCTCGGGGTCAACTGACTCGTGTTTTCCTAGAGTAATACAAAGTGACAGATCTTGTCCACGATCTTCAGCAGCAAGTGAGGCTTTTGTCCATGCTTTTGTGTAAAGAAGGACAACAAAGCTGCACATGAATCTGAGTTTCTTTCTTTTCGTTAGATTGAATACACCACGTTGATCACGAAAAGGGTAGATTTTGATGGCATACAATAACGTGGCCATCCAACTTGCGTGGTGAGTTGGCCCAGGGCTCTCCAGTGAATTATTGAAGGCTAACTTCCAAGACAACCACTTTCAGCTCAATGAGTTCTTGACCTCTTATCTCTGAATCTGATTTTCTTTCAGTTAACTTCTTGAGAAAACTGAGTGCTGTTTCATTATAGGGTTCAGTGCCGGATATGACATTCAGTCCTGTATCACACTTTCCCAAGCAGCTTTATATGTCTGGAAGATTGGAATATGTGATGAATTAGATGGACCGCAGCAAAAGGTGAATACTTTGGCTAAAATCATCACATGGTGACGGCAGGCCAACCACAGGAGCTCTCGACATATCTTGTCTTTCAGCAGAACGCACACTCCGTTGAAGAACTCAGTGTTGACAGATATCAAAGCTCAGGGTTTGAACCTTGTCAGAGAGTTTCCACAACTCCAGAAGATTATGAATGGCCATGGATTCATTGCATCCTGCCCACAGGCTAATTTCGGCACACCGAAAAGTTAAAGTGTTAAATATGAGCTCTTAAATTTCATTGGCATATGGTAAATTCGAAAATTCACTTGCGAAAACACGATTGCCAAAAACACAGAAAGTAGACACCATGACCTTCAGCAATAACTTTACACTCTGTTCAAAATACCAGTAAGTAAGTAATTAAGTAAGTAAGCAAGCAAGTAAGTAAGTAAGTAAGTTAGTATAACACAACAGAAACTATTTGAAGCTCATCTCCATGACAAATGTTGAGTTGTTGACCAGTTACACAGCATCAAGATTTACCGCTAATGCTACTATATGGTAATATTTCTATGTCATTGGGCACCATCTTCCAGCTGGAATAGATGCTGACATTTTATCTCAATAATACTATTGACAGGTCTAACCAACTGAGGAGGGTGCCCTGGTTTCTAGCTTGAATTTGGTTTTTGTGAACCACCCTAATGGCCAGTCCTGATTTCTTCTCTAGTTAATAGAAATACTAAACTTCTGGGTGTGCCAAAGTTGGCTTATGTGTCAAGACAGGCAGCAGCAGTAGCAGTTCTAGACCATATGAAGTCGTGGCAGTGCGATACATTTATTATCGGCATGTGTTTTGACACAAAGGCCTCAAATACCGGCAAAGTTAATGGAGCCTGCACCCTTCTAGAGACAGCCACCGGTCGTAATCTGCTGCAGATGGCTTGTCAACATCACATGTTTGAAGTCCTGTTGTCTTATATATATTCGTAGTGTGCCTTGGTAAAGTTTGTCCATCAACTGGGAAGGCATTCTTCTCTTCAAGCGATTTAAAGATAAATGGTCCGACCTGGCTCACCTTCAACCAAAGCTTCATTAATGTCTGTCTGTGTCTGACAAACTGAAGGAGGTTCATTACTGAACAGCTTCAACGTACAATCCTCAAGATGATTAGAGAGAATTCTTCAACTCGCGGCATCCGTGTTTGGATTGAGCAGTTCGAAAGCGGTTCGCAAGCCTGGTGCCCCTCTAGAGCGCGTTGGATGGCGAATGCATTATATAACTCAATGAAGATTTAGTTGTTTTAATGGAACCGAATCGGTTATCCAATTGACGGCCCGTGAATTACAGGGCATCCACGATTTAACATTATGTTTTAGTCAACATCTGCATCCAATCGTGGTTTTCGTGTCACTGCTGATTTACCCATCAATGACATTCAACTAACAAAAAGGCTGCAATATTACGATGCTGCTGCTCGAAGAAGACCACTGAAGATGATGTGTCATTCTTGGTACCTAAGCCAAGAGCTGAAACCCTCTCTCTGTTCTCTATCTCTCTTCTGAAGATAAAGCACAGCTTATGTTATTTGACAATGAAAGTGAATTTATTGCACATTGTTCAATCTCTTTCCCGTACGAAAGGATTATATATTTCTCAAGCTTCTTCCGAACTACCGCCAACTCATCGTGGCTTGTACCCTCGATATTCCATGAAGAGTGACCCAAAAGCCAATTGTATAAGATCGCATGTCAGCTTGTTAATAACTTTACCTGTGTAAATGACAATGCTGAGCTTGGAGTTGCTCTTACACAGAATTTCAATTCAACAAGAACGAAGAACAGAAACAGTTTCTTCTGCAAGTTGTTGAAAAACACAGGCATGACTTTTCTAAGTGCAATCGTGACAATCTTGTAGACATGTAGATTATTGTTAAATGTAGAACTGAACAATATGCAGCTGAAGGTATAAACAGTGATTAAGAATAAGCAGATGCAGGTATGGGGTAGCTGAAACCATGGCTGGTTGCATAATCAAGAATTTGTAATAATGATTCCTCCTAACGATTAATGGCAATAACTGATATTGAGAAAGTTCAAAAATCTTGAGTTGCTGTACAATTTTTTCATTATTTATTCGTAAAACCATACCTATGTACTCAATAAAGTCAGATACTTGTAGTTTCCACTATTTAGGAGCTTTCCATTGGTATTAAACATGTTATCATGGGATCCAAGGTCGTTGTCTAAAAGCATTAATAAATTGGGCTCGTCCGACGCAAATTATGCCAACATGGTGAAATGTGAGTGTCTTGCGGGACCCCTAAATATTTTTAAAATTTTATAAAATTTTCCAGGTGTCATTATGGGACCATAAAGAAACGTTTTAGAGGGAGTGCATAAAATATTTCGACAAAAAATATTTCTGGGACACCCTAATGTACATTTATACTATATAAACATGTGTAGGGATGATTGTGTGTATCTTTTATACATAGATCAGTTTCAAAACACACATAATCTTATATTTGTTTATCCAAAAAGTAAAAAATGTACGCAATAATATAAAATATCACTAAT
>JACEVL010000674.1:118658-189026 GCA_020284085.1 Aporrectodea caliginosa
CTTCACTGTAGTTACATTTATTAAACTTCACTCTAATTACTGCTAACATAAAGGAATTACTGTTGAAAACATGCACTTCTAAGAAACTAATGAATATTGAAGTGAAACGTCATTGCGTGGGTAAATCATAGAGAATGAGAAACAACGTTCAGGGACCAGTAAACGGGCTTTTAACACTTTAAACGCGACCAGTCAGTAGGGACTACGCTGAAAGCGACACAAGACACAAACAAAAGCGAGCTCATTGTAAAGTCGTCAAATGTCACAATATGGAACTGCAATGGATCCAGTTTTAGTAACGCATCACCACGGAGGACAGAGATATCCATTTAGAAATTTCTGCTTCTTCTGTGCCCTCTAAACAACCAATCTGTACTAAAGTACACAGTAAGATTTCTTAAATATCTAATAATTTAAGAATACAACTAGTACTAAGTAATATATTGCATATACAGCTTACAGTGTCCATGCACAGGTGAAATATTGTAAATTTAGATAGCACATGGATATATGCTTACTGTACTATGCCATAACGCTACAGAGTGATTCTTGTCAAGCCACATATGAAAATTCTATTCCTCCATTCTCAGTTTCTTTGGCGAGAAGGCGGGCCATTCATGCATTCATCTGCAGCAGTTTTGGCAAAAGCAGAGTAGGTTAAACAGAATCTTTGAATTCACATAATAGGCACATTAATAACATCCTCATGAAAAATTGCTCCTACACCTAGGCCTACTATACTTGTCAAACATTTATATCTTGTACTTATATGACTTTTGTAAGTGATTTAAATATTGCCATATTGAGCACTTCAGCTACATAATGTAGATTATATACACATTATAATAGAATTAATTCTCTGTTATTCTTATATGAAGGCATACAATTGAAAACATTCAATAAAAGTACAATACAGTACCGTATTTAAATAAGAATATCACAAAGATCAGACCTCAAGGCAACCAGGAAATGTAGCAACGGAATTTCTGTTTTAACCTCATGGCGCAAGACAGAGGGTTCTCTCCACCTCATCTTGCAAACAGAAGTCTGCAGTCATTGTCCTTGGTGTGCAAGGGATGCTCATAGCGAACACGTTTTCGTATCATTGTAACCGGGATTGATTTAATTAATTACTTAGTAACTTCTACGTTCTACCCCACTGTTATCTAATGCTCAAGGCATCCAACCAATGGCACATGTCTTCTTCAAAAATGATAAAGACTGACGTAAAAGGAACGGATCGTGAATAATGTGAATGACTTCAGTTCACTGTTCTGTCAACCTGATACCAATTTCAGACAGAATCTCTCTAGAGCAGGAAAGCAAAGCAGCAACTTGCGTTTACCACAGACCGTAACGCGAAAATGCTTGACTAGAAAACATAATTATTTACATTCGAATGCTTACTCGAAGACAACAGCAGAACGTTTCACATCAGTAAAACCCTGCTTCTTGCACCTTCCATTCCAGTAAAACTGCAGAACCAGTCAGATGGTAATCAGTCGTTTCATGATACCCAATACTGTCTTGCTTGAATGCCTTCAACCTCGACTCGACAGAAAGCTTACCTGTAACATACAACACAAACAAGTGCAATATGCTTATACATGTGTATTTGTGTCCGTTTACACGTATGATGTATGAGCGATATTGCACGTATGTCTGTAGATATTGATACAGACTCTTCATATGTGACCTTTCAAGCACCTATCAGTAGTATTAAGGGTGGATTTTAGGCCCCAGATAAAGCTTTCACATACTTATACGATCAGTATTTAATTTGGAGGCTGAAATAACAACATTACTATTAATGCATTTCTACAGTGTATTTTTTGGCTTGAAAATAGTGTTTCAGTTGAAGGTTGAGCACTTAGACAATGCTGATTGAAAAAGCTGGGTGATTGTGGTTTTGGTTAGCACTAAGGGTGCTCTTTAGGCCCTAGAAAGGGCTTTCACATACCTAGACCAGAAGTATTTAATTGAAAGAGTCAAGTAACACTATATCTTCCAATGCATTTCTACAGTGTATTTGGCTTGAAAAATAGTGTTTCAGTTGAAGGTTGAGCACTTAGACAATGCTGATTGAAAAAGCTGGGTGATTGTGGTTTTGGTTAGCACTAAGGGTGCTCTTTAGGCCCTAGAAAGGACTTTCACATACCTAAACAATTAGTATTTAATTGAAAGAGTCAAGTAACACTATATCTTCCAATGCATTTCTACAGTGTATTTGGCTTGAAAATAGTGTTTCAGTTGAAGGTTGAGCACTTAGACACTGTTGATTGAAAAAGCTGGTTGATGATGGTTTTGGTTAGCACTAAGGGTGCTCTTTAGGCCCTAGAAAGGACTTTCACATACCTAAACAATTAGTATTTAATTGAAAGAGTCAAGTAACACTATATCTTCCAATGCATTTCTACAGTGTATTTGGCTTGAAAATAGTGTTTCAGTTGAAGGGTGAGCACTTAGACACTGTTGATTGAAAAAGCTGGTTGATGATGGTTTTGGTTAGCACTAAAGGGTGCTCTTTAGGCCCTAGAAAGGGCTTTCACATACCTAGACCAGAAGTATTTAATTGAAAGAGTCAAGTAACACTATATCTTCCAATGCATTTCTACAGTGTATTTGGCTTGAAAATAGTGTTTCAGTTGAAGGTTGAGCACTTAGACAATGCTGATTGAAAAAGCTGGGTGATTGTGGTTTTGGTTAGCACTAAGGGTGCTCTTTAGGCCCTAGAAAGGACTTTCACATATGTAGACTATAGGTATTTAATTGAAAGAGTTAAGTAACACTCTATCTTCCAATGTATTTCTACAGTGTATTTTGGAATGACAATAGTGTTTCAGTTGAAGGGTGAGTACTTAGACAAGAGCAATTGAAATAGGTGGGTTATTGTGGTTTTGGTTAGCACAGAGGTTTCGCTTTAGACCCTAGAAATGGCTTTCACATATCTAGACTATGAGTATTTAATTGAATGGCTCAAGTAACTGCCTATCTTGCTATGCTTTTCTACAGTGTATATTGGCTTGACTATACTGTTTTAGTTGTAGGGTGAGTACTTAGACAACAGCAATGGAAATAGGTGGGTTATTGTGGTTTTGGTTAGCACAGAGGTTTCTCTTTAGACCCTAAAAAGGGCTTTCACATAATTATGTAGACTATAAGTATTTAATTGAACGAGTTAAGTAACACTCTATCTTCCAATGCATTCGTACAATGGATTTTGCATTGGCAATAGTGTAGGGATGAGCCAATGGTGATTGAAACAAACGGGTGATTGGCGTTTGAGATAGCACTGAGGGTTCTCTTTAGGTCCTAGAAAGGGTTTTCACATACTTAGAGGATAAGTATTTTATTTCAACAGTCAGATAAAAGTATATCTTGCAATACATTTGTACAATGGATTTTGCAATTGCAATAATGGTATTCTTGAAGGGCTACCACTTAGACAATGGTGATTGAAACAGACGGGTGATTGGCATTTTGGATAGCACTAAGGGTGCTCTTTAGTTCCTAGATACGGCTTTCACATACTTAGGGTCTAAGTATTTTATTGCAAGGTCATGTAACAGTATCTCTTGCAATGCATTTGTACAATGCATTTCAATTGGCACAAATAGCGGTATACTTGAAGGGCTACCACTTAGACAGTGCTGATTGAAATGGATGGGTGATTGGCGCTTTGGATAGCACTAAAGGTGCTCTTTAGTGCCTAGATATGGCTTTCACATACTTAGGGTCTAAGTATTTTATTTCAAAGGTCAAGTAACAGTATATATTGCAATGTATTTGTACAATGGAAATAGTGGTATACTTGAAGGGCTACCACTTAGACAGTGTTGATTGAAATGGATGGGTGATTGGCGATTTGGATAGCACTAAGGGTGCTCTTTAGTCCCTAGATACGGCTTTCACGTACTTAGGGTCTAAGTATTTTATTTCAAGGGTCAAGTACAGTATATATTGCAATGCATTTGTACAATGGTTCTTGCATTGGAAATAGTGGTATTCTTGAAGGGCTACCACTTAGACAGTGGTGATTGAAAGGGATGGGTGATTGGCACTTTGGATAGCACTAAGGGTGCTCTTTAGTGCCTAGATACGGCTTTCACATACTTAGGGTCTAAGTATTTTATTTCAACGATCAAGTAACAGTATATCTTGCAATGCATTTTCACAATGGATTTTGCATTGACAATAATGGTAAATTTTAAGGGCTACCAATTAGACAATGGTGATTGAAACAGACGGGTGATTGGCGTTTTGGATAGCACTGAGGGTTCTCTTTAGGCCCTACAAAGGGGTTTCACATACTTAGGGTCTAAGTATTTTATTTCAAGGGTCAAGTAACAGTATATCTTGCAATGCATTTGTAGAATGGATTTTGCGTTGACAGTAATGGTAAGTACCAAAGGCTACCACTTCGAGAATGGTGATTTAAACAGATGATTGTTTGGAGTTTTGATTAGCATTGGGGTTCTCCTTTGGCCCTAGAATGGGTGTTTGCTTACTTAGACGATAAGTATTTATTTCAATGGTCAAATAATAGCATTTCTTGCAATGTATTTGTTCCAATGGATTTTGGCTTGACACTAATGGGTAAGTTTGAAGGATTACCACTGTGAGGATAATGATTGAAGGTGATGGATGATTGCCGTTTTGGTTAGTCTCAAAGTTGCTCTTTACACCCTGGAAAGATCGTATAAGTATTTTATTTCAAGGGTCAAATAGGGACATTTCTTGCTATGCAAATTGTCCAATTGCATTTAGGCTTCACAATAATGGTTAGTGTGAAGCGTGAAGACTGGGAAAAGAGTTTTTGCAGGAAATGAGTGATTAGGAAGTATATGTAAGGATTAGAATTATGGTAGGAGTACCCTGGTAAAAATTCCACATTCAGGACTTTTACATAATGCAGAAGAAAAGTAAGTAAGTAAGTGTATTCGTTATTACACCACTTGCAAACGCACAAGTATGTCCGTTTCAATGCAGACTGATAGCATAAAACACCTGCAAATCAATCGTGTGGGAAGTGTTAGTGCCTCATAAACGGTAATTAGTGAAGCGTATGAGTGCGCGACCTGTTCGTATCTCATAGGCTTAACACGTCAACTTAACGCAACATTCAGCATTATTTTAAGTTGAGGTGTAGCTATTAATAGCTGCGGTCAAGTTGAGGTGTAGCTATTAATAGCCGCGGTCAATATAGATTCCTTGAGCCGCGGGTAATGTAGGCCTACCATAGCCGCTTGACTTCCGGTTGTCGTCGAATGGTCGCTTAACGACTCAATTCGTTTTTATTTTCTCTTCTAAATTAAGTTTTATTCGGTTGTTTTTGTTTCTTTTAGCACAGATATATTCCGGAATATGACAAATATAAGCGTAAACGCTTAAATTAATCTGGGAATACGTTATAAGTCAGAAAATAATTTAGGACGCTAAAATACACGTTTACCCAAACTTTCATATTGATTTCTTGTTGGTAAATTCAATGCAGACTGGTTTCCTGCTATCGAAGATGCCAATTCAAAAACAGATAGTTTTCAATTTATTCCCCAGATGGCAGAAACCCATTCGTAACGGTGTTGTAACCAATATTTGAAGACAGACGGTTTTATTTATTTTTAATTATTTAGTTTGTTAATTAGTTAATAAAAACCATATAGAGCAATGGATATATGTAAGTTAATGATCTAAGGAATTATAAAACATCAGTTAAGCGTTTCAGCTGTTACCCTATCGTAACGTTGAATTGACTCACCATTAGAAAGGACAATGCAATTTCGGGTTAAAATTGGACTTTATAATTTTTTTTTATCATACTAATCATCTAAATAATTTAATATAAATTATTTTTTTATAACTATACATGCCCTACAATGTATTTAAAAATTATAAATTATAATTTTATTCTTTGTGTAAGCCGTCCAAAGGAGAAGACGGAAATTTATCTAATTTGCCTCCTGTTGTGAAATATACCCATATGTCTATTAAAGGTTTGGTACTGTACCTCAGTCGAACAGGTTGAAGGTTCCACGCACCCAAAAATTACATCGAGTCTAAATAATTGATAAGAATCTTCAGGGCTCGCCTTGACCACAGAGCTATGTGCATTTCTCTAAAAGGAACAGTTGAAAGAGATCCGTCCTATACATTAGATCTTTGACTTTTTTCTATTTCAAAGCAATGTAGGCTACATTTACAGGTATTAACTCTATCTGAGCAAACGTTTAAGTGCTTTGTGACTATGCCTTATTCTTACTTCCGCGTGTTTTCCTCTAAGCGTTTCCCGTTTCCTTTGTGGGTTTGTATTTCAAAAACGAAAAGTCATAATTTTGTTTTATTTATTTTTCGACTTTATAGTGGTAATAACGACTTTTTAATTTTATTACCAGATGTCCCGAACGCCCCAGTTCGGGCCATTTGGTAACAAAATTAAAGTCGCTATTACGAGTGTTCGTTTTTACGACTTTTTGGTTCTAAAAATATACGCCGAATTTTTTTCGGAATTCAAGTCTTATACTATTATTCTCAAAGTTTTTCCTTTCACATGTTTGTTTTCATGTTTGTTTGTTTGTTTGTTTGTTTGTATGTATGTATGTTTGTTTGTTTGTCCATCACACTAAAGGCTCCGAAAGGGAGCATAGTAGCGATGTGAATTTTTTCAAAACATTCTTACATAAATATGTAGGTAAACGCGACTATTTTCAGCTCCCAATTTACCTTAAATGTATGCCCTACGCATTCTCGTTGCGCATGGCCTCACGCTCCACAGTTTTATGATGCAGTACGTGCAACAACAGTGGCTCGATCGTTTACTCTATACTGCCCGGCATGGTGGGGTTTTGCGGGACAACAGGATAGATGCCGACTCCAGTCAGTAATAAGCAAGCTAATCCGCCCCCGGTACCTTCCTGACGAATACCCAACATTTGATCGACTTTGTCTCGAAGCAGACACCCGTCTTTTATCTGCGGTCCTGATTAACCAGGACCACTTACTGCATTGTTTGCTTCCATCAAAAAGTCCCAGCAATATACCCTGCGACCGCGATCGCACGACCATTGTGTACCTCATGCAGAGAATTTACAGCGAAAGACGTTTATTGGTAGAATGTTGTACTCGTATTATAATTGACAGTTGATTGTTGTTAAGATGTATACCAGAGTGCGGATATGCAATTGGTTTTATAAAGAATATACTTACTTACTTTGTGTGTTTAAGCCTGTTACAGTAGTGCACGATTATCATAATAAAATTATGTATGTCAAGTGGTATTTACACGGCCCGCTATTTAGCAAATAGCGATCAAATGAGTCCCAGTTGCTTTATCGCCTCGTGGGCTCAGACTTATTTGCTCATTTGATAACGCATAGATATCCACAGATCCGGATTCAGTTGCTTTTCAAACATATTCTTGGTATATGAAGATTTATCATTCGTTTGTGCATCATCTCCCAATTTAGCCTAATCTGACTCCAGGGCCGTCTTAACAGCATTGTAGGCCCTGGGCAAAGCAATGCGCTGAGGCCCCTACTCACCCACAGGCATAAAAATTGAAACGGTCAATCAAACCTATAGTTAGTTTCAACATTCACTTTGTAACGAAATGAATGTTTAGACATAAAGAAGCATATATACTGCAACGCAAAGATTAGTCAATACAAACTCTTGAACAATATAACATTATAGGCCTAAGCCCTGAAAACACAAATATTTCAAAATAAAAATAATTAATTGGTACACCTTACAACCAGTCTGACACAAATGCAGTACCATCAGATATGGTACTGCATGAATTACTTATTAATCAAAACAAACGTTTGCGAAATTTCTGTGCAGTGAATTTATTTATAGGCTAATTGACTTGAAGTTCGTGGTCTTGAGGAAGTCATTTTCAACGCAACATTAGTGAAAGCCAGTGCAAATGCTGCTGCCCCATTGTGTTGCGAAGCTAATTCTTTATAAGTTTCAATCTGGAAAATGAACGTTCCTCTGTACAGTTGGTCACCATCATGCACATGAACACTCTGAGTGCAATTTCAACATTGGAACACACTGACTTCAAGTTGTCCGAAATCATTTTTCTGTGCAGGGAGAATCTCACAATTTTCATCAAGAACCATGTAATGCTTGAGATGCGTGCATTCATTTAGAAGGTCACCATAGTTGAGGTCTTGGTGATACATATTAGCCAGATGTTCACACTATTTCTTTAGCTCATCAGAACCAATTGTTTTCAATTGACTGAAGAAGGAAAACAGATTTCCAATCCATGAATAATATTCTGCACGTTTTCTCAGGTCAGAGGTAAGAGAGTCCAGAACAGGGAGGACTGTTTCCGCCTTGAACTTTTCACTCTTGTGTAGAATTATCTCTCCTTCTGGTCCATCATATCTAGTCGACGTATACTTCGCTTTCGTTCCCGTTTCTTCACATCGCTAGAATCCAAATTTTGACACTTATTCCTGGCCTTCAATTCATATTCACTAAATTTGTCTCTAATTTCCTGAAGATAAGTTTTCAGAGACTCAAGAAGATTCATGGCTACAAGAATCTTTCGACTGCAAGACCTTATCTTGTGGACTCTTTCAAGAATGTCATTCCAAAGAAATGTCAGAAATATCGTTTCCAGGTTCTCTGTTTTCTTGCTCAATCCTGCCTCTCGCCCTGTGTTCACTTCCTGGTCAGTGTCAGCTGGTACAGAATCCAGGGCATGTTTAATTTCTCTAATCCTCCATGCAGACATGGACAGCATCGAAATGTGACGTGTCAGACAGAGGCTTGACCACAACATGATCTTTTCCTAAAGATGATGCCAGAACATTCCATCGATGTGTAGAAGCCGAGAAAAATGAATACAGACGCTGAATAAAGTCAAAGAATTTTACAATCTGTGGACAACACGCTGCGGCTTTTACTCTCACTAAGTAATTTTTCTGGTCTTATTTTCTGGTCTTTTAAATTTGGAGGCCCCTAGAATCGTGAGGCCCCTGGCGACTGCCCACCTCGCCCATGCCTTAAGACGGCCCTGTCTGACTCCAGATCTCCGGTCTATAACAAAGAAAGCAGATTTTCGTATAGTTCAAACTTGATTAGCAAACATAGTGAGGCCGAAAATCTTAAACATTTGAATAATATTTATACAGATGTGCGCCAAAAGCAGAACAACAATTAGATTAGACTGTAGGGTAACGCAGTCATCAACATTAATTTTGAACGTTCTTTAGCTCGTTATTTCCATTCTACATCCCGACTTAAGACTTCGCACTAAAATCGTGTGTTTTTAGTTAAATGATCATATATATAGCCGAAATTAGTAAAGTTCCGCCACCAAGCTAAACATACGTGTAAGTAGGAATTCGAGATGGTATTTAAGAGAATAAGAGAATAATATATCTAACCATTGAACCACACAATATATCAGGTCCTGAAACCCAGAAATATGTGTACTAATAATTAATAGCTAATCATAAGAGCATTGTTTCCTAAACAAGTGTTGCTCATTATCTAGCAGTCAGCATACTGCGATTAGGCCTACTGTAATAACTGGAAAGACGGACAAAATACTAAAATATAATTTATATTATTATGAATTACTATACGAGTTGTCTTCTCACGACCTCATCGATGCCCGTAGGTCACTCGAAACCAAGTCATTCCAAACCAAGTCATTCCAAACCAAGTCACTCCAAACCAAGTCACTTCAAACCAAGTCACTCCAAACCAAGTCACTCCAAACCAAGTCACTTCAAACCAAGTCACTCCAAACCAAGTCACTCCAAACCAAGTCACTCCAAACGAAGTCACTCCAAACCAAGTCACTTCAAACCAAGTCACTCCAAACCAAGTCACTCCAAACCAAGTCACTTCAAACCAAGTCACTCCAAACCAAGTCACTCCAAACCAAGTCACTTCAAACCAAGTCACTCCAAACCAAGTCACTCCAAACCAAGTCACTTCAAACCAAGTCACTCCAAACCAAGTCACTCCAAACCAAGTCACTCCAAGCCAAGTCAGCAATAGTCGACCAACTCGATCGTCTATTTGCCAAGTCGATCGAGTCGATGAGAGGTCGACTATTCGACAAAGTCGATCAAGTCAAGTCGATCGTCGGCCGAGCCAAGTCGATCGTAGTAGCACTCTGTCTGTTCTTATCTGTCCGTCCATACGCTGGACAATCCTTTCGTCCGTCCGTTCATCCATCCGTCGTTCTGTCTGCTTGTCGTTGTGTCTGTCGTCTGTCTGTGCAGAAATTTGGCGCATGTTGTCGGTCGGTTCATCATGGGACGAAAGACGTTGGACTGAGACGAGACGAGAACGACCATGGATCTACGAATCGAAAGAAGACGAAGGAAGATGGCGTCGTTCGACTATGATGAAAGCAGAGCGTCTTACGACCATAGATCTACGCATTCTGTCTTTCTGTCTCTCATTCTCTCTGTCTGTTCCTGATTCTATCTGTTCAATGTTCATCCTTCTCTTTCTGCATGTATCACAATTTTCCTCTTATCCATACCTCCGACTGTATATTTATCTGATTGCTTGTCTGTCTGTACCTATTGCTCGTCTTTTTTACCTGTCTGTCTGTTGCGGTTGTGTCTTTGTATTAGTGCGCCTGCGTCTATGCCTTTCTTGACATATGCCTCTCTGTCTCTCCGTCCTTCTGACTTTCTCTGTCTCTCTATCCGTCCGTCCGTCCGTTTGTCTGTCGTTGTTTTAATCACAGATTAATATAGCGCCTCTGTATTTACGGATTATAGTAACTGCTAATGCACAGGGCTTCAACCATGGTCCGTATAACACGCATGTGACGCATATCTAACTGTGTTTGTGATTAAAAAGTCCTAAAGAACTGAAGTCTAATGCACAACTGCAGATAAGTAACATTCCATCATACCCGCAACATTAGGATTCCACCAAAATGGGATGCTGGCAACATAGAATGAACTAGCGTCGATTGAATAAGTTAACTGAAGAGCTACTAGCGATGAAACGCAACTGACAAATTTATTATGTCCGCTGAAGGCCTATTAAAGGCGTTTAAGGAGAGCATTGAATTTTTGAGGAATTAATATCATTAAGCGACTACAGTATACAGTTTCATAAACCATGATCCCTAAACATGCTTCAAAACTGGTTTATATCTACTAGAGTTTTGCTTGTTTTTAAGTAATTTTGATTTTGTTTTACTAAGTATGGAATGATATCAATCAACAAAATACAATGTGTCTCACCTGTCAAAATGAAGGCACACATAATTATTTATTTCAACTTCCTAAAAATTGTTGAAAAATCAAAAAAATCATGAAATTATGCATCTATAGCACATAATTATATAAATTAAGTCAATCAGAAAATTGTCATTGTTTTATATTCTTCATTCTTAGTTCTTTCATTTGATGGGCAAATACATGTACAATAAAATTAATTTACCTAGGCCTAGGCAGAATTATTCTTTTTAACATTACAAATTGTAATCCAAACATGGAAACTTGTAAAATGGAAACTTGTATAATTAAGATTAACCCAGATTCTTTGCTGAAGATTGGGTTTTCGACAACGTAGTATAAACTATTATCGATTCTATTGTTATTGGCAACATGGATGGGTGTAATTTTTGAATAGTGACTTCAAAGGCGCCGATGTCTAATGCACAAGTCATCAACCGATGGCACACCAAGTTCACCAACACCAAGCATTGAATGAGGTTAATACTTAATATCTGGAAGGTCAGTCCGTTAAGAGAGGCAACATAATTATAATGAATAGACAAATTGTGTAAGAGCAGTCCTTTAAGTAACCCCAGAGACGGCCATAGGTATGAAGGGTTAGCGACTTAATTCCTCAGTCTCATCATATGAAGGCGGGCACCCATATTTCCTGACCTTTACACCGACATTGTACTTGTTACAGCCTTGAAATGTCTGATCAACCCGGTTTTAAAGTAATCTGGTGATAAATAGCTTTTCAGCATTGCCATAGCAATTATAAACGTAAGTATATTCTTTATTGAAAAATATGGAAACCAAAATGGTTGCTGACAACGTTGTTATAACTGTTTTCCGTTAACCACAACAAAACCGCTCATCCCCGTTTTAATGTAAACTGGGGTTAAATCCAATTCCAGCACGCCCATAAAAAATGTCACCCAATTGGGTTTTTGACAACGCAAATGAAGTAGGCCTATTATCCATTGTCTACCTAAACGTTGCGGATTTCGAGGCTGCTGACATCGACCTCACCTTATATTCTATCCATGTGAAACGAAGGAGACTTAGCGATAGTAGTTTCAGTTTAACGACACTGTGTGGTAACTAAGATCATTAGCGTCGCCCTCCTCCTTCATCCAGGCTTGGGATTGGCACTGACAGAGTGCAATCAGTGGCGGAGTTCGACTTAGCGATAGAACGCGACTGACGTTTTTATAAATTCGGCGAAGATATTTTAAAGGTGTCTAAGGAGAACATGGCATTGTCGATGGTTTAACGACATCTAGCGACCATCCTTCTGGCTGTATGTCTATCTGTTTGCATATCTGTATGTTCGATCGCGACGAAGAAGATAATTATTATCCACCTGTCGACAAAAGCAAACCACATCTATCCATCCCATGTCCTTCGTCTCAGCCACCCACTCCCACCTCCACCCGCACCATACCACTCTAGGGGGCGCAAATGGAAACGAAATCTCGTAAAATTTATGTCCTGGTGGGGGATTTAAATCCACAACCTCTCGGGTGACAATGCGGCGTGCTTATCATTAGACTGTTATGCACTCTGACACAGAAATAGAAAGCGAAAGTTGACTCACCTCAAGCTGAACGAATGGTTGGAGAAAGATGGTCAATTTGGGGAGGGAGAGGAGTATGGAATAGAAGAGAAGAGGGAAGAAGAGAAGTACAGGCAGGCGAGTGTGATGATGCTGATGATCATGACAATGATAACGGTAGTGATTTAGATGATGAATGCTGAAGGTTTACTAAGATAATGAAGTCACCTAATATATAATTATGGCTGACTCGAATTCTATCATCAGCTCGGTGTTAGCAAAGAGAGTTTCACTTTACTTATGGACCGAGATAGTCTTAAGGGTCGTCACCTAAATAAATAATTACGGCTGACTCCTGCTCTATTTACAGCTCGTTGTTAACAGATAGAGACCTTCACTTCATGCTTGGACCGACGTTGTCAAGAAGGAGATTTCACTTTTGACTTAGGCTTGTGTTATCCCAATTGGATGAAAATATTTCAAGTACAAGCCAAACAGGGAAACGGGAAACTGAACAGGAAAATGCATAGAAGTAAGAATGAATTACAGTTACAAAGCACCTTTGCTAAGTTTGCGTTGATACTTGCAAATGTAGCCTACATTGCTTGAAAATCGCAAATTAAGTCAAATGTGCAATTTATTGGACGGATTTCTATCAACAGTTCCTATGATAGAAATGCACGTACTGTTGCTGCGTCGTCAAGGGAGACATTAAAGGTGCTTATCAGTTATTTAGACTCTGTATAATTTTCGGATGCGAAGGACGCCCGTTCTCCAACTTTTTCGACTGAGGTACAGTACCAAACCTTTGATAGACATAGAGAATAAACAATGCTCAATTTTTTAATATCATCTTGGGAAATATAAATAATTATTCAAATACCAATTACAATCCCAATGCTATAACATAGATGCGCACCTGTCCTATTGTCAGAAATCGGTGACGGCGGGGCAAGTGATTGTAATTGTAATTGTACCGGTAACTGTAATTGTAACTGTAATTGTAGTTGTAACTTTTATTGTAATTGAACATTTGTATATCGCTACTCAAAGATTCATATGCGCTCCGACATGGCCGCCACAGCCACCGCATTTTAGGCCACGCCCATATGCAAACGGTCTATACTATATCATACAATCATAGTTTGTTTTATATTCAATCTCAATGCAATGACGTCACTCAGTACATTTTAGTCTTTTACCTCTATTTTTTCCTGTGAACTGAATAACTTTTGAATCCAATCGTCAGTGCATTAAATTTTATTCCAAGTTACCATTGCTTACTACATAAAGCTTAACAGAAAATCAATGTTTTATGATTAGCTTTGATTACAATTTATTTTAAAAAATTTTATGAGTGATAGGCCTAATTGCTATCATCTTCTTCTAGTTGTCAATCTATGACAGAACTATAATCTCGGTTTAGTATTATAGTCTCTAATACTATAACGTAATCATGCATTGATGTTACTTGCTGCGTTTTGAGAGCAAGTTATTAAATAAACACAAATACAATACAATCTATTTTATGCAAAAATATTGTTATTTATGTATTACTATGATACAATGACTATCTGATAATGGCTTCGTGTCAGTACGTTGGCAGACATCAAAACATACATTTGATAAAAAATACAGGAAGAACAGGAATTTTTGCCAGCACAGAGGGAGGAAGAAAGACGCCTGAGTCTGGGACCAGTGGACTTGAAGCTGGTGAAGGTCAACGAGCGACGTTGTACTTGTAAGAGAAAATAGCTAACCGAAAACAGGAGGAGGAGAACATGAGCGTAGGGTATCGCTAGGTGCAGTGGCATAACGAAGGGTTTCATCACCCCGGGGCAAGAGTTGATGACTGCGCCCCCTTTTAATTTTCTTGTTGACTTTTAATCGTTCTTGTCATAGTACTGTGTACCATTGAAAGCTAAATTTTGCGCCACCTTGTGCTGCGCCCGGGGGCGGTTGCCCCTCTGCCCCTTCTTTACGCCAATGGCTAGGTGAGAGTTGTATTTGAAATTCCAGATAGCAATACAGACAGCGATGAAGCAGTACAACTGAAGGTGGAGGCAGCATAGGGCATTATATGGTTGCAGCCATGTGTAATGTTGGTGAAGAAGATCCTCCACTTCGAGTGACAATTGACGAGAACTGTATCTCTGAAAAACAGTTGCTTCATTTCGTGTCACGAAACACAAGGTTTTTTGCTTTCACTGATATCCCACAAGTTTTCCTCTTCCAAGATCCAAGCTTTTGAAACAGCAATGAAGCAAACATCACAGCACAGTGCAGTATATATATCTTCGTTTATTAGAATGAATCAGGCTGGCAAACCGCAGCTCAGTAGGCCTACAGGTTAAATGCATTAATATAAGAAAAGAAAAGAGGTTGAAAAGGCCTAGGCTTTAGAATCAGCGATTACAGGGTTAAGTTCTCGAGTTAAGTTTTGATAAAGGGCTCTACTACCGCTCTAGGTATAAAGTTTTTATCATCCTTTGTTGGCAAAATGAAGTCATGACGGCCCGGCCTTAGGCTGTAATGGCGTCTGATTGTTGTTGGAAATAGTCTGTGCATGGACGTCACTAGGCTTGGTGTCACCTGGTTCGGTAACTCATGGTGTCACCCCATGGACACCCTGCCTTTCCAGACCATACAGAATCTTTAATAATAATTTTTGTACCAATGTTACCCGTAGAATCGTAATTCCTGTATATAACAGAATGTAATGGTAATAATAGTGATATTAACAACTAGCAGAATTAAAATTATAAGTGCATGTTTTAAAAAAAATTATTTATTATTTTAATCATTTACCATCAAATCAGCAGTTACATAATTAAAAATTAAACTAGCAAATATTAATGGAGTGTGGAAGGCAATGAAGGTGCCTGCAGCTTATACGGGCTTCCCTGTAAAATAATGTTCAAAGAATAGAGGACAATATTATATAATAACTACAGTAGTGCCAATTCGCAAATTTCTTATAATGAGGAAAAATAATTGGAAATGTTGGCTGATTATTTATTAAAACATTGTAATATAGGAATATTATTAATTAAAATCGAAGATGAGAATCCACCTGTCAACAAAAGAAAATCACATCTATCCACCCCGCATCCTTCGTCTCAGCTACCCACCTTCACCATCACGCGCACCCCACCACGCTAGGGGGCGCAAATGCAGCCGAAATCTCGGCAAATTTCTGCCCTGGTGGGGATTTAAACCCACGACTTCTCGGTTGACAATGTGACTTGCTAATCACTATACTATCAAGCACTCTGCCAAAGAAATAGAAAGCGAAAGTGGATTCACCTCCAGCTGAACGAATGGTTAGAAAAGGATGGGCAATTTTGGGGGAATTTGCATGGGTGGATGTTAAAGGCAGTTGTAACTCCATGTCTCTGTCGTATCTCTTTTAATCTCTCTGTTCGTTTGCAGGTTTGTCTCTCTGTTGCTCCGTGCTTCTGCTTAACCTACTGTCTTTCTATAATTATGTCTAACGTGTCATCAGTAAAGAATCGTGTTTGGTCAATGATGTACCATGAGCCGACAAGCGGTAGAATGCTTATGAAAGAGAACGACGATAACAGAGCAATAGAAGATAGGGAAATAAGAGGAAGGTAGTAAGAGAGCGGGAGTGAGAAAAGGATAGGCCTACAGACAATGAGGAGCAGATGGTCGAAGGAATGATGGAGGGAGAGGAGTATGGAATAGATGAGAAGAAGAGAAGTACAGGCAGGCTAGTGTGATGATGATGATGATCATCATCATCATGACAACGACAACGGGACTGGTGTAGATGATGATTGTTGCAGGTTTACTAAAAAAAATGAAGTGACATGAAAAATAATATGGCTGACTCCAATTCAATCAACAGCCCGGTGTCACCTTTGAACCGAGATAGTCTTGAGGGCTGTAACCAGTGGTGTAGTGGGGCGGGAACGCGGGGGAACGCCGTTCCCGCACTTTTTTCAGGGAGGGAACGCGATCCCTCACTATTTTGCAGCATTTCTGCTTAAATAAATGAACAAAGAAGACTTCAAGTACTAAATATTCTATGTAAATAGCGTCTCAGCGTCTGTCTGTTGTAATTTTGTAAATAAAAGCTAATGATAAATGAAAATAGTACAGTAGTACTGTAATAACAATAAATTAATAATTGAGAAAAAAATTTGTAAGCCTAATATGAATTTCCAGGCGTTCCCCCACTTCATTTTTTAGGACTACACCACTGGCTGTAACCTGAATAAATAATTATAGCTGACTCCTGCTCTACAGCTCGGTGATAGCAGCCAGAGAGCTTCACTTCATCTGTGTACCGACGTTGTCAAGCAGAAGATTTCACTTTTGACTTAGGCTTGTGTTATCCCACTTGGATGAGAATATTTAGAGTACAAACCAAAAGGGAAACGGAAAACTGAACACGGGACGTTGACAGGAAAACACACAGAAGTAAGTGAATCATAGTTACAAACAGTTAAACCTTTGATAAGATTGCGTTGATAGGCCTACTTGTAAATGTACATTGCTTTGAAATCGCAAATTAAGTCAAATGTGCAATTTATTGGACGGAATTCTTTCAACAGTTTATGTTAGAGAAATGCATGTAGGCCTACTGTAGCTGCGTCGTCAAAGGAGATATGAAAGGTGCTTATCAATTATTTAGACTCGATGTAATTTTCGAATGCGAGGGACGCGTGTTCTCCAACATTTTTTTCGACTGAGGTACTGTACACTAGGAAAAAACTGCCAAACATCAGGTGACCAGTCATAGAGAATAAACAATGCCAATTTGTTAGTATCCTCTTGGGACAAATAAATAATTAATTATTCAAATTATAATTGCAATCCCAATGCTATAATTATCATAGATGAGCTTCTGTCCTGGGATCAGAAATCGCTGACGGCGGGCAAGTGATTTTAATTGTAATTGAAACTGTACCGGTTACTGTACCGGTAACTGTAATTGTAATTGTAACTGTTATTGTAAGTGAACATTTGTATACATGGGCGTCGAGAGAGAAGGCGGGCCCCGGGGCAGACACTTCTCAGAGTCTATCAGGGCCCCTTGTTTTTTCGATTTTATCTGTAAGCCCGAATCTGATATAAGACTGTAAAAAGGCGATCAAACTACATTTAATGAATAATAATAATGGTAATATTAATAATAGTGAAAGTAAATGTAAAAATCAATTTTAAAAGATCCATCTCTGACTCTAATTATAAAGAAATTTAAAAAACATGAAAATGTCATTAGCTATAGGCTATGTGAATGTGATAAATGATTTTAATTTTTACAGTTTCAAGAGAGCCGTATAGTAGATACTATTATACTAAATAAATGCAGGCCTAATTAAATGACTACTTAAGTGTAGGCCTACTTATTAAGTATGCATGTAGTAAAAATGTGATTGCGGGCTTTCCGGCTTGCAAACAATTCGATCACGGCACCGAAGTCTAATTTTCTTGCTAGGCAGGCATGAAACTGCTTCCATACCCATTTTCAGGCTCTACGTCAACTTGACTTGTGACAGTTATCGCATTATGATTATGATGTCCAATCTCAGGAGGTGAGGATATGTCACTTGCAATGTCTATACATGCATAGACTACATCAACAACTCGCTCTGTGCCATGATCATCAACTCCAAAAGCCTACTACTACTATTACTACTAGCGATGATATTGTCAGCTTGATTTGCTGCATCATTCGCTTTTGATAAAATTGAAAATCCAAGACTGAAGGATTGTATTCCTGACTTTCGCTAATCTTTCTTTCCTTTTTTGAGCTCCAGATTTCTGATGGTAATTCATCGTCTAATTTGTCAACTTAAAGGAATATAATCTATTGGTAATTTGGTATCAATTATTTATTATGACAACTTATATCCAGTTGTAAGTTCAAGTATTATTTATTTGGATAATAACTCAAATTTCAATTCATAAATTTACATCCAGTTAAAGATTTTATGGCTGCCAGAAAACCAATAGGGCCTAAGCCTAATTTATTCTAGGCCGACTGATGATGAATCTCAAATATAATACTGATAGCAGTCTTTTTTAAATTAAAGTTATTCAACTATAATAAATATGACCACAACAGTTGTGACTTAAATAACTGAAATATATAGGATAACCTTTATCAAGCAGTAGCGTCACTAGCGTGGCTAGTATTTTTACCATAGGGGTGCGTACTGCGAAGTACTGGACTGCTGGGCTACGCATGTGATTCTGGTGGAGTATGAAATTCAGTCAGAAATCAATATTTGTCTGCATTAGGCTACTGAACTTTGCACTAACAGCTAGACCGAAATTATTCTGATGCGGAGTGATACCCAACGTCTGTTTAATACTGTGCTCGCGCCTTTATTCTTTGACTGAACACTGAAACAACTGTTACTATGTTAATGACAGAGCTACTAAATCGTTTTCGTTGAAAACATTGCCAATAGAATTATCTATAGTGCTAACTAACCTCTTCAGTCCAATTTTCACTGTCACATTCGTTACTGTCTTGCTTTTCTGGCAGAGATTCAATAGGCCGGTTTCTATATTATAAAGCTTCATCAACTAGCTATTAAATTGAAGAATTTAATTGAAATCGCTATTTTGTTTAAAAGTAAACGAATGGATTAGCATCATTAGCGACTGTATTCTGAACATGAATAACTACTTTCACAATAGATAGACTTGAAGACTTGTGAGAGAGAGAGACAGAAATACACAGAGAGAAATAGAGACAAACAGACAGACAGACAGACAGAGAGAGGAGCGCGAGAGAGAGAGAGAGCGAGAGACAGAGAGAGACAGACAAACCGACAGAGACAGACAGACAGAGACAGAGAGCCAGACAAGGCAGATATTATTTCCAGCATTCCTCAGCCCTGGAGATGAGTGATGGTAAAGCCGAGGTAAATGCATGGTATGCGGTTGTTGTAGATCTGAGGGGAGAATCTCTTGCCCTATTTTTATTGTTGTTCATCCGAATGAAAGTATCTTCGTGTGCAACTGTGTTCGCTTCTACTGTGGGTCAAATACTATGACACATCGGGTGACAAATATATGCAGACACCATACATACAGTATTACGTCTGTGGCCCTGCCCCTGTGTATTATGATTCATCAAGCATCCGTCATATAGAGACTGCATTGGGCCAAAACCCACAGGTTTTATCAGTTTGAGCAAAGTTGTAGACATTTCCGGGTCCTTGCCATAGAACCGGGCCCCCCAAAACCCACAGGTTTCTTCAGTTTGAGCAAAGTTTTAGACATTTCAGGGCCCCTGCCATAGAACCGGGCCCCGGGGCAGTAACCCCCTGACCCCCCCTCTCATCGGCCCTGCTTGTATAGCGCCACTCGGATATTACGAGGCGCTCCCGACCCAGATCAGTGCTGTCTCTAACAAGTCTTCAGATGTTTCCGAAACAGAAAAAAGGGAAAGGATGTGGAGATTGATTGAATAGGACCAGAAAGGCAGCTGTCTCTTGTTCGTTGAAACCAGTTGATGCTTTCCAGGCAATGTATAATATTTCAACGTCTGTCGTCCCTTTATATCTGAGACACAATTACTGGTTACCTACATCAGAGGTTCTTAACAGGTGTGTCGCGACACACTAGTGTGTCGCGAGTCGACCGGCAGTGTGTCGCGTAAACATGGTGTGTCGTTGGTGTGTCGCGAAAAAATGGTGTGTCGCTAATTCTCACAGCATACGTCAGTCGTTCTACTTTAGCAGTTTAGCGGATAATTCGTTGCACTCTCTTTATATATTTTATTTTATCGAAATCTGTAGCGGCCATGATGTGTTTACCTTATACATAGTAGGCCTAATATAGGCCTACTGTTACACAAACCTACTGCATTCTGCAGTATAGGCCTAGGCCTACACGTTTCCGATCACGCCGATTAAAACGTTTACCAATTACCATAACATTCGAAATGGACAAATTTATCATCGGAAAACGAAAATTTAGCGAATCTAAAACCGATAACGCAGAATCAGATTTTGGTAGCAGTGAAATCATTGAAATGGAACAAACTGGTCGGAGGCGCCTCCTCAGCCTGCTCACATATTGCACTTATAAAAACTGTGGATCCTCGTTTTAATATGATCCCAAGAAATATCCAGGAGCAAAAATCTCATTAACTCTTAGGCCAATTAAGACTTAAGCTAACGTAGAGTCGTAGAAATGACGTAAAATGGTAGAATTATATCAGTAGAAATTAGAATTTTAGAATCACTACAAATTAGAAAGCATTCAATGTCAACATTTTCATTGATTAGAAATGTTAACAATTTACAATTTTCATAAAATAAATTGGTTTAACTTTTAAACAAAAAATTATCTTAACGATATTCACATATTATTATTGCATGGTGTGTCGCCAAATTTACTTGCAAGTTTAGGTGTGTCGTGTGCCAAAAAAGGTTAAGAACCTCTGACCTACATTTACATGTACATCTCGCCACAATAAATCAACCAGCCCACATTAAAAATTTAGTGGCAATACAATCAATCCGCTCAACCCACTCGTTTTTGCAGAACTCACACTCTCTTCTCACCTCGTCCTTGTAATTTGACACTTGATCTATTAGAGTCAAGCTACTCCGCCACTGTGGAATCAACTGCCTCCTGAATTGCGCCAGTTGTGTTTCTATGGTAAAATTTGTAGGGGTCTAAGTTATAGTAGCCTACAAGGTCAACAGGGCCACTTATTTGCATCGAGAAACTTCTGGACAGGCTAAAGCGAAACGAGTTTCTCCCTCCAAACTCCTCTGCTGCAGAGCAATTGGCCGTCGCTGCCGATGATTCCCTATTCAGGGCCATAATATCTAACCCGAACCACGTGCTACGAAGATTTCTTCCCGAGTCTCGCAGTCACAGCTATAACCTACGAACACGGGCCCATGAATACAAACTACCACCGAAGGACAATAGAAATTTTATATCACGACTTCTGTACAAAACATTTATTGACAATATTGAATAACACCCGAGCGGGATTAACTGTTTGACTAATGGCTTGTCGACCTAGAACTAACCGAACTCTACTATGTCATTATCTGTTTCAGTTTGCGGTTTTGTCAACCTGAATTTCTATTACACGAATATTTGATGATGATGATGATGATGAACAAAGTTTAATTGTCAACACTGATGACTGTGATTTTTAGGACAGCTGTCTTCAGAACACGATCGTCTGAAATGTGACTGATGAAGGTGGTTGGTGCAATTTGATTTGGGTGACAGCTACATGTAGAATTTAAAACACTTCTTTATCCTATAATGATTACGATGATTACGATGATGATTAGCTTACTTTTATGATGATGATAACGGTGACGATGATGAAGTTGAATATGACGATAATGGGGATGATGAAGGTGATATAATATTGATGAGGATGAAGATGCCTTTTCCGGCGGGAGAAATGTCTTTTCAATTTTATATGACGAACCACGCGGCTATATCGACTGAAGAAAAGGCTTCTATGTTCATCGTTAGCACATGCCAACTACATCCAAAATCGTTCTCTACTGTTTCTGATTCCATGCACGACTTAGTCATATCACGGTGGCCTTCAACAAAAGAATATACGATTTTTTGTGGCAGCGTGAAAGAGCTCTTTATTCTGCCGCTTAATACATGCATCGGTGACGGTGATGTGTTATTATGCAACACTGACATTGGCTTTTCTCATGTACTGCAACCTTAGGGGGCCCTCTTAGCGGGGCCGTAAGACCCTTTCAGGGTCCCCTGTGTGACTCCATTTTCTCATTGATTGTGTACTACTTTTGTTTGTTGGTCACCGAATAAAATGATTTGATTTTATTTTGATATTTAGAGTTCACACAGAAATAATGTTAGTAGCATCGGCAGATTGTTTTGCATAAACGAATGATAAATCTTCATATAGGCCCTATACCAATAATATGTTTCAAAAGAACTGAATCCGGATCTGTGGATATCTATGCGTTTATGAGCAAACAAGTCTGAGCCCACGAGGAGGTAAAGCAATTAGGACTCATTTGATCGCTATTTGCTAAATAGCCGGCCGTGTAAATACCACTTGACATACATAATTTTATTATGATAATCGTGTACTACCGGCCTAAAACACAAAGTAAGTAGGTATAATGGTATATTCTTTATTAAACCAATTGCATATCCGCACTCTAGTGTAGATTTCTACCCCAGCGGTGTTTGGATGTTGATTGCGGAGTAACTGTAGGTAGTCATAACTTGACGTTCCACATGTTTACAAGTTAACACCCCCGACATATTCCCACACCAAAACGATCATCATGTCATGTTGTCTGAGAAAGTTATTTCAGTTCAAAGTGTCATGGGGTAGAAATCTACCCCACTTCGGCCTCGGCGTTACAATTTTTTCGTTCATAATGAAGATGTATTTATAGCAGATATTACTCAAAATGTGTGTATCTAAGCTCATAGATAAGCTATAATGACAAATGAAGTGTCCTTTGTGATAGTTCCAGGGTCAAGGAATCGAACTATCGCATTGGCAATAGTGTGGGAATAGAACTATTCAAGATGGCGGCCAATATGGCCGCCGAAACTCAAAATGTGTATCAGGGCCGTAAATCCTGGGGAGGGAAAGGAGGGAATTCCCTCCCCACTTTTACGCCTGGGGAGGGAACGTGAAGGAATTCCCTCCCCACAAATTTTCTAAGCTGTGACATAAATGTTAGGGTCACCAAGTTAGAGAACTGCCTAGTCTTGTAGGATGATTTATTGCGAGAATATGGCTACTGCAGGAAACAGTCGGCTTGAAAGCTACAACAGATGTGAAAGATAGATTTCCTTCTTAAGCCAAAGCTGGCAGAACTTATGTTGTGACAAGCGGTCAAGCGCAACGCAACATCCTACAAGACAGGGCAGAGAGTGTTCGGAGACAAATTATGAACTAAGACAGCTGCCATGTACAGTATGTATATATATAAAATATATATATAAAATGTATATATAATATATATATATATAATATATTATATATAGAATATAAACAATAAACAACTAGCCATAGGCCCAAAGCCTAAATCTGTGCATAAGAAAAATTGACAAACAGCCTTATTGGTGTAAATTTTATTTTCTTCCACAAAGAAATCCGTATTCGTCGCAGTTTTTACTTGTAATCGCAATCTCGAGATATCTTAATCGCCAATGGTACAAATGCTATGTCGCGGAACCTGCTTATTCAGGCGCTCAGTCAAAACAAAATACATATAAACAACATCGGTAGGCACGTAGCGAGACTTAAATTCAAGAGGAGGCAACTTCACAGACCATAATTGGCAAAATCCTGGGCATTGGAGTCATTGGTCAATCGAAGTTCCAGTATATAAAAAAGCAAGAGGAGGCAACTGCCTCGTGACTCAATGTAGCTACCGGTACGCCTATATATAGGCAGATAGCATGCAGAGGATCAAGATCCACCAGCGGTGGTAAAACAAATGACAAACTGACAAAAATATTGTTATACATTACATCGGAATAATGTAAGACTTATAATTTTATCCGCCTTAGGTCTGTACTTGGTTGAGGTTGGCTGACAACTTTTAAACACTTTACGGGCCATTGGAAAGCAAAACCGAGAGAGCAAGATCGAGACAGACAGCGTGTGTGTGTGTGTACGTGTGCGTGCGTGTGTGTGTGTGGGAGGGGCAGAATACACACTTCTGAAGGGCAAATTTTCCCTCCCCACTTGTCGAAACAGATTTACGGCCCTGATGTGTATATCTACGCTCATAGATAAGCTAGAATGACAAATGAAGTGTCCATTGTGATAGTTCCAAGGTCAAGGAATCGAACTATCGCATTGGCAATAGTGTGGGAAATAGTACTATCCAAGATGGCGGCCAATGTGGCCGCCGAAACAAAATGTGTATATCTACGCTCATAGATGCTAGAATGACAAATGAAGTGTCCATTGTAATAGTTCCAAGGTCAAGGAAACGAACTATGGCATTGGCAATAGTGTGGGAATAGAACTATCCAAGATAGCGGCCAATATGGCCGCCGAAACATAAAATGTGTTTATCTAAGCTCATAGTTAAGCTACAATGACAAATGAAGTGTCCATTGTAATAGTTCCAAGGTCAAGGAATCGAACTATCGCATTGGCAATAGTGTGGGAATAGTACTACCAAAATGGCGGCCAATATGGCCGCCGAAACTCAAAATGTGTATATCTACGCTCATAGATAAGCTAGAATGACAAATGAAGTGTCCATTGTGATAGATCCAAGGCCAAGAATCGAACTATCGCATTGGCAATAGTGTGATAATAGTACTATCAAGATGGCGGCCAATATGGCCGCTGAAACATAAAATGTGCATATCTAAGCTCATAGATAAGTTACAATGACAAATGAAGTGTCCATTGTAATAGTTTCAAGGTCAAGGAATCAAACAATCGCATTGGCAATAGTGTGGGAATAGAACTATCCAAGATGGCGGCCATATGAGCGTAGATATACACATTTTGAGTTTCGTCGGCCATATTGGCCGCCATCTTGGATAGTTCTATTCCCACACTATTGCCAATGCGATAGTTTGATTCTTTGACCTTGGAACTATCACAATGGACACTTCATTTGTCATTCTAGCTTATCTATGAGCGTAGATATACACATTTTGAGTTTCGTCGGCCATATTGGCCGCCATCTTGGATAGTTCTATTCCCACACTATTGCCAATGCCATAGTTCGTTTCCTTGACCTTGGAACTATTACAATGGACACTTCATTTGTCATTCTAGCTTATCTATGAGCGTAGATATACACATTTTTGTTTCGGCGGCCACATTGGCCGCCATCTTGGATAGTACTATTTCCACACTATTGCCAATGCGATAGTTCGATTCCTTGACCTTGGAACTATCACAATGGACACTTCATTTGTCATTCTAGCTTATCTATGAGCGTAGATATACACATTTTGAGTTTCGGCGGCCAAATTAGCGGCCATCTTGGATAGTTCTATTCCCACACTATTGCCAATGCGATAGTTCGATTCTTTGACCTTGAAACTATTACAATGGACACTTTAATTTTCATTCTAGCTTATCTATGAGCGTAGATATACACATTTTGAGTTTCGGAGGCCATATTGGCCGCCATCTTGGATAGTACTATTTCCACACTATTGCCAATGCAATAGTTCGATTCTTTGACCTTGAAACTATTACAATGGACACTTCATTTGCTATTATAGCTTATGTATGAGCTTAAATATACATATTTTTGAGTTTCGGCGGCCATATTGGCCGCCATCTTGGATAGTACTATTCCCACACTATTCACAATGCGATATTTCGATTCCTTGACCTTGGATATATTAGAATCCACACCTCATTTGTCATTGTAGCTTACCTGTGAGCTGAGATATTACATATTTCTTTGGGGTAGAAAACTACCCCACTTCGGCCTCCGTGTCCAGAAACGGAGCTTCGGCCTCCGAAGGTTAAACCAATTGCATATCCGCACTCTAGTGTAGGCTACATACGTCTAAATAACAAACAACTGTGAATATGAGTAGGCCTACAACATTCTAACAATAAGCGTCTTGCGCTGTAATTGTCTGAACGAGACACTGGTCGTGCGATCGCGGTCGCAAGGTAAGCCTATATTGTTGGGGCTTTTTCGGTGGAAGTAAACTATGCAGTAAGTGGCCCTGGTTAATCAGGTCCGTAGAGAAAAGACGGGTGCCAGCTTCAAGATAAAGTCGCTCAAATGTTTGGTAGTCGTCGGGAAGATACCGAAGGCGGATTAGCTTGCTTATTACTGACTGGAGTCAGCATCTATAATTTATATCCTGTTGTCTCGCAAAGCCCCACCAGGCCGGGCAGCATAGAGTAAACGATCGAGCCACTGTTGTTGCACGTACTACATCATAAAGCTGCGGACCCGTTAGGCCATGCGCATCGAGAATGCGTAGGGAATACATTTAAAGTAAATTGGGAGCTGAAAATAGTCGCGTTTACCTACATATTTCTGTAGCAATGTTTTGAAAAAAATTCAAATCGCCACTATGCTCCTTTCGGAGCCTTTAGTGTGATGGACAAACACGCAAACAAACAAATGGGAGGAAACACTTTGAGAATAATTAATGTATAAGATTTAAATTCCGAAAAAATTTCGGCGTCTAGTTTTAGCACCGAAAAGTCGTTAAAACGAACATTCGTAATTCCAGATGGCCCGAAAGGGGGGGGGGTTCAGGCCAACTGTAAATAAAATTAAAAAGTCTTTATTACCACTCTAAAGGCGTTATTACGACTTTTCGTTTTTGAAATACAAACCCAAAAAGGTAACTGGAAACGTTGAGAGGAAAACACGCGGAAGTAAGAATAAAGCATAGTCACAAAGCACTTAAAAGTTTGCTCAGATTGCGTTGATACTTGTAAATGTACAGTGCTTTGAAATCGCAAAAAAGTCAAAGGTGCAATTTCTAGGACGGATTTCTTTCAAAAGTTCCTTTTACAGAAATGCAAATAGCAAACCTGAAAGATGCTTATCAATTATATAGACTGAATGTAATTTTGCGGGTGCGAGGAACCTTCAACCATTTCGAATGAGGTACAGTACCAAACCTTTAATAGACATGGACAATAAACAACGCCACATTGTTTAATATCATCTTGGGAATTATAAATAATTATTAACATTATAATTGCAATCCAAATGCTTCAGCATAGGAGAGCATCTGTCCTGGGATCAGAATTCGCAGTGGGCGGTGCACGTGATTGATTGAATAGACCCGGAAAGACAGCAGCTGTCTCTTTTTCGTTGAAACCAGTTAATGCTATCCAGGCAATGTTTGTGTGCCTTTACCTCTGAGAAACGGTTACTGATTACCTACTGTAACATCTCGCCACAATGAAATCAATCAGCCCTCGTTCGTCAATTAGTTACAACATGACAACCAACACGCACATATTTATAGCATGGTTACTATTGAGTATTAACTGCCTAAAGATTAATTTCTTGTGGTGTATTTTTTTCTAATAAAGTGTCAGACTACCTATAGTTCAGTAACAGTAGGATCGAACCACAAGCAATATATAAATCATTAATCATTCATATCAATATTTAAAATGAGAGAATACTTGACTAAGTTTAAGTATATTTGAGTGAATTCTTACATGTTTAACACTCAGTCATGTTCATCACCAGTTCACTTCCGAAAATGCGTGCTCGGGTGCTGCGGCATCCTTAACACCCCCTTAATGCTTGTTTAGTTATTTTAATTACCTGAATTCATAATTGCATATTGAGTAAAGGTTAGTTTTCAATAGGATAGTTGAAAGTGAACCCAGGTTTCCTTCTGAACACGATCGCGTGAAATGTGACTGATGAAGGTAGTTGTTACAACTTGATTAGGGTGACAACTAGAATTAAAAAAACTTCCTCTTCTGATAATGATTACGATGATTATGATGATGATGACTTTTATGATGATAATAACGGTAACGATGCTGAAGTTGATTATGGCGATGATGAAGGTGATATAATAATGATGACGATGATAATTATTCCGGTGGGAGATATATGTCTTTCCAATTTTAGATGATGGACCATGCTGTTAAATCGATTGAAGAAAAGGCTTCTATGTTCATCGTTAGCACTTGCCAATTACTTCCAAAATCGTTCTCCACTGTTTATGATTGCATGTATGACTTAGTCATGTCACGACGGCCTGCAACAAATGAATATTCGATTTTGTGTGGCAGCACTAAAGAGTTCTACATTCTACCGCTGAATACATGCATCGGCGATTGTGATTCGCTAATGTGCAACACTGACATGCTGGCCTTCACTGGCGACTTTCCAGTGTTGCCAAATGATATGAGTGACCTATCCGATAGGATTATGTTCTTCAAGATTGAACCATACCATCATTATCCAGGTTTTATTCGATTACGAGAATTTGGCGAAATTAACTATAACTGGAAATGCAAAAAGTACGAATTTAAATATACAGCTCATTCAGATGAATATCTGTTGCTAGATTTGGCTTATGCTGCAACAAACTATTCAGTAAATTTTAATCATATATCGAATAAGGTCGAGCTGCCAAGCATTGTTTGTGGTCCTGCAATTAAATGTCATATAGATTCAAACCTAACTTTTGGAACTGATGCAGTCAAAGCCTTATTTTGCCCTCAGTGGCCTACAGAAGCCAAAAATTGGCCTACTCGACCAAGAAAATACGGATGGCCTACAATGGATACAATCTCAGAAGTTGTACAAAATGGTTGTCATGTTGTATACGTTCAGCATCGTTCTTGCAGAGAAGATAAAAACCAGTGGAGATTGTCATTTTCAGTCGCAGAGGTGATTTTACTTCAGAGTTGGACACGAGTTCAACAGATTGTCTACCATTTGCTTAGATTCTTCGCAAAGAAAGAATTGATACAAAAGGATTGTCCAAAGGAAGATGAGGTTCTCTGTCCGTATCATTTAAAGACGTTGATGTTATGGACTTGTGAAAAGATGCCACCGGAATGGTGGAATTCTTCTTCTGTAATTGCAATTTGCTGTGAGTTGCTAAAACATCTGCTAGAATGGCTAAAGAGGAGATACTGTCCGAACTATTTTATGCCTGCAGCAAATCTATGTCATGATCCATTAAGCCCCGCAACGCTTCACCAGACCACAGGACGACTAAATGAATTCCGCAACTCTTGGAATCTTTCTTTTTGGTTCGTGGAAAATTACATACTGCCAATCACTCGGACACAATTTGAAGATCGGAAAACAAGAAAAGTAATACCAGACTTCATGGATTGTTTGCTGCCTCTCCTTGAATGTCGGAATGGGTTTGAATTAAAAACTTTGGATTTTATGCTTTCTTCCAGAATCTCAAATTCTAATAAGTATGGTCGTAGTACAATTAAAAACGGTTATTATTCAGGATTACGCAAGTGTTTAAAAGAAGAACAACAACCAATTTATAATCCAACACAAGCGAGTAGAATGGCATACCTTCCAGCATTAGAAAAGATCTTGTGTTTCAGGTACTTTGTCATTGTACTGTATAGTTTGCATGCTGCACATGGTTTATGTTACGGAGAGATATCTTGGGAGAGCAGTCTCTTTGTTGAACTTGTCGAAGCTATGCTGATGCACCCTAAAATAAGGTCACAGCATCATAACTTTCCGAAAACGTACACAGAACAAAGTAGTCGGTTTCAATACCTGCGTGCTCAGGGTCTCATGAAACATTTAACTGGATCAAATTGCCCTTCAGAATTTCAATTAGTGTATCTCATGTCAAAAGAGTTTCTTATTAAAGCTTTAGAATATGATGATTCTAAATCGAATGGCATTGCTCCTGCAGCCTTGGCCAATCTCGCTGCACTCCATTTTGCCACATCAGAATACGAAACAGCAATACGCTTCTGTTCGGCAGTTCTCGTAGATCAGACTCCTCAAAATGACAAGGAAACACTGAATGCAGGTTGCTTGTTGTTTATTGACGATGTCGCAAGAATCGTTGGATTGTGTGTGCTTCACAAGAAGATCACTGACAGTAATCTTCATTACATTGGCAGGCGGCTTTATCTTGATCTGCGTCTTTCATCAAAGGTTTTTGCTCATTATTTAACTGTATTATCAGCCGAAAGAAAATCCACGCGTTTAGATTGTTGTCATGATTTACCAGATTCAGCATTTCTTATGGACGAATATCTGAAGGCTTTAATAAAGAAGAAATGCTTTGTTGCGATGAAATCAGTTATTCATTTCAAGACTACCAGACAGATCGTTTATCGCAGAACAGATTCATTGAGAGAAACCGAGACTTCAAGTGTGAATCCCATGATAATTAAAGAAACAGTAATTGATTCTTTGATGGAATATGTTTTAGAAAATATGAAGTCATTCTACAGCGTTATTCGCAATGACTTTGGTATTCAATGCAACACAGTAGATTGCTATCGTGCTTTGTACCTTTACAAGTGTCGCCAATATAATACAGTATTGCGCTTATGTGAGCGAATTCTCTGTGAGCCTGAAATAAAGAACGATTTTAAGGTGTTTGCAATTACGAATGTTTTGTTGTTGCCACCTTTCGACTCTTTTTTCGATATAGACGTACAGTCGTTGCTTGCATTTCACACACTCTGTTATTATTTATCACCGCTGAATGATGAGATGCGGAAAGTTTGGAAAACTGTCAATCCAGATTTTGAACACGTGTTTATCAACGATATGTACTTTAATTGGCGCGATGAATTCAATATCTCTCATCTGAATTGTCACTCCGTTAGATGCCACTATATTCTTGGAAGACATTTTCTAGCAAAATATTTAAAAGTCAGATGCTGTATCGACTGCAATCTTCCGTATTCAGAAGCAATGACTGAATTTGCTGCTCAGAAAACAACTAATCGTCCGTTTGAGAACATCATTCGCAGATTTCTTCTACGAAAGCTTCATATTATTAAAAAGTAATTAAAGAATTTATTCACATCAATGACCAAATTGTGTTTTCGTCTGTGTTTTTGTGATAAAAAATTTTGTGATGCTGAACACTTAGACTTACTTCAACGGTATTATAACGTGACCGCCGTCGTTGTGTGGCGACTTCAGTGTGGAAAAGCAAAATCTTACTTGTCACTAAGGTGATAGGAGAATCAGATTGTAGGATCTTAAAGTTTTTGCCGTAAGTCAGTTTCATCATGGTGAACCGGAGGCCTTACCCGTATTCTTGCACTGCGCCACAGGAGAAGAAGGCATTTGAGAGGAATGACACATGCAGCGTTACAGCGTCATTAACTCTTTCAGCTGGTGTCACGACAACGATAATTAACGGAGAAGTGGAGTGTCAAAACGACATTTAACGTCTAAATTCAAAAGTGGAATAAGAACTTCGTCTACAGACATTTCGGATCGAACGACATTTCGTCTGATCAAGAATTTATTTTAAAAAAATTTCTTGTTTTGACAATTTGATATTGAACACTAATGACATTTTAAGATAATATTTGAACAGTCTTAAATGGTGTTTTTAACTGCATATGTTTTAACCCTTTAATGACCATGGTGGCAAAACTCTATGAAATTTTTTGGTTTGGTAGATAATGGGGATGATATGAAGGGAAAAATGTGGAAAAAATTCTGCGACATTGGGAAATAGAAATATAGGCATGGAAATTCTTGTCCCTAAAAAGGGACGGTGGGCACTACCGGTCACAGGTTTTTATAAATGGAAATACTTCAAACATGACTGAGCCATAGGCGGAAAGTCCTGGGTTTTACCGGTAAAGGACCGGCAGTAGCGCCAGGGTTTTGGGGAGGGGATGTGCCCCTCCCCTATTTAAAGCACTAAATGATATTTTTGTCATCTGAACAAAATTTTCTATAATCTGAGTGCTGAGGAAAGCCGTCATAGCATCGGGGGCCCCCTATCTAAAATTTTTTGAATTTCCATGTGGATTTTAAGCTGTCATCTGAACAAAATTGCGTATAATTTGAGTGCTGTAAGGAACCAGCCGTCACGAGCTAACATATCGAGTCGTGTTTGAGTTTGGGGAAGGGGGGATGTGCCCCTCCCCTATCTAAATCTTTTGAATTTCCACAGGCTGCTATTAAACTGTCATCTGAACAAAATTGCTCTACTATTGCAGTGCTGATCTGTTCTGTTATTAGTATATTCATGAAATATTTCAGAAATATTGGGGATATAAGCAGCTCCGTCCCCCCACCTCAAGTAAATGTACAGGACCGTCCCCACTTGTAAGTCTCTGCCCCTGACTGAAGCTACTGCAGTAGCATGTTATTAAAGTAAAAATTGCAACATTTCAATGAAAAATAACATATAAACAGATGAACAGTAACATATAGAAATGTCAGAACCAGCGTTTAACACATCTGTCCAAATGTAACTATGGAAATGCTGGTCAAAATGGCAAATAGCTAGCAAAGTCAATACTGTTTCAGCAGAACACATTTATTTAGGCAATTTTTGTGTATGAAACCAGCAAAACAATCAAGGTGTAGGCCAACACAGCATTTTTTTTTTATATACTTTCATGTTGTACACGGCGCATCTAATTTGAGTTGAATTTCGCTCAATGAAATGCCCTTGGCCATCGAACCTGACTTCAGCCGGACAGCGACGCGCAAGGGCAGTCCGGTTGCAAGCCTGCAGAGGACGCTCAACTGGTGACATGGAATACTTTGCATAATAAACAGCACATACTGCTCTTATAAACTGCAGATGGGATAAATGGTGCTCAGTTGCAGCTGGAGATTCGCGGTACAATTGCCAGGCGTTGTGTTGACCTGAAACAAGTAGGCGATAATAGGCCAGTGCCACTTACGGATGCGAATATATACCAATTCTATACTGTTCAATGTTTTGATAAAGACCATCAAGGCCTCCATGATTTTATTGTATTGTGATATTAGGAAAGCTGGTCTATCTCAAATCTGGCTTTTTCTGCATTAGACCAACTTTTGGCATAGGCAATGGAATGGACCCCATTGCAGTTGGATGCCAATGTAACAGGACAGCTATCCTTCCAACACACAAGCCCATTGTGACTACTGGCTTCTTAGTTGTAGTCGTATGTCCCAGGAGCAGTTTCCGACAAATAAGAGAAGGGACTATCCATAAGTCTGTAACTTCGTACTGTTCCAGTTCCACCAATCCCCATTAGAGACAGTCTTGAGCAATGGTATTGACGAGATTTTCTCTGTGGTGGCAAGATGAGACTGTTCAGATGTCGATGGATGAGCAGAATAATCGATCGAAGCAACACGTGATCGACCGGAAGATCGAGCACCGGTACCACGGGGCAATCGACTCTGCTTTCTCGGTGGCTGAAAACACAAATACGAATGGTTGCTCAGACACTGTGAATGTTGATCACCGTTATAGAACGATTTTAGGTTTCTTTCATGTAAGATATTTTCTAAGTATTCTGGTTCATTCACATTTCCCTACTAGTCCTTTACGTCCTTATATGATGTCAAAATAGGATTTGTTGTATGTAACAAGAAACTTACTTGCACCATAGGCCTATCCGCGGGCTGCTCATCGTGTCATTGTCTCCCATACGCTCTGTCTCGCAAATATGACGAAATAATTTTGCCTCTCCTTGAACACGTAGTTGTTTCCCACATAGATTGTCTGGCGATACATCGGCAGTAGACAGTGGCCTATTGTCTTCTTCGGCTGCGCTATCTCCGTCATTGCTATCCCAGTCTCTGGCAGAGTTATGTAAATGTCCGCGCAAAAATGTCGGGGTCGTCCTCGAGAGCACTGAGGACATCACTGACAGCAAAACTGTGTTTTTTTGTAAAAAAACTAAATATTTTAAAAACACAAAAATAATTTTTCTATACAGAGCAACGTCTGGCATTGAAATAATGCTATAACGGATGGACCTAATAAACTCCAGTCGTCAAAACACACACACGCAGCCATGTTTACATCTAACAAAATACTGCGTCGTCTAATGCCCACAGTCCCTTTTTAGGGACAAACTTTCAACACAGCACAGTAAGGAATAAGAACACGACAAATATGAAACAAAAGTATTCCTGCACAAGCTAAATAGTTGTACTTCATAAGCATCAATCATTTTATTCAATTTACTGAGATCATTTATTAGAAAAACGCTCACTTTCGAGAGGAATTCAGCATTTGTGAAATTTCTCGCGGGCGAAGTTTCTGACGTCATATTTCAGTATAGAATATTTATGTATCTTGAAATAGAATGTTTCAAATAATACTATAGACATTAGTAAGTACAGCAAAAAAGACCCTATCAATTTGCGGCTCTTGTACGCTAGACTGGAATTTTATAACTTTGTGTCCCTAAAAAGGGACCGTGGGCACTAATGGGTTAATAAAAGAAATTACAATGCCGTTTACATTAAGCATATTTCATTTATTATTTTAGTTCATTTACTTCATGTCAACAATCTCTTTGAAGGAAAAAAAACTGAGCATAGGTCAAGTCACAACAATCTGCATCTATCGACCTCATATCGATATCCATAAACCACGTAGCCATTTTCAACCCTTTCATATTTGCAGAACTGGTCAACCTGCATTTCAGCTGCAAATTTTATTATTGCATTGAACATATCCTGTATTTGAGTGTATTTAATTATTTCTCTTACCTGGCTGTGTAAATGGAAACAGATGAAAATAAGTCTCTGTGTAAATAGAAGTGAGATTGATGAAAAGAATTATTTGCTCAAACAGAAGTTGGATTGATGAAAAGAATCCCTTCCATAAACAGAAGTCGGTTTGGTGAAAAGAATTTTTGCGTTAAAATGAAGTTGGATTGTTGAAATGAAGTTTTGCATTAAAAAGGAAGTTGGATTGAAGAAAATAGTCTCGTGAAACTAGAAGTTAGATTGATGACAATAAAACTTGTGTAGATAGAAGTTGGATTGATGACTACCGATGACAGTAATCATAAAAATCATTGAAATAATTAAATACACTATTACTTTTCATTGGAAGTAACAAGAACAGAATACGCTAAAATGCAGGATTACCTGTAGAACTAACGGTAAGCGTAAGATTGCTTAATTGTCTGACTTCACATTACTTATTTAGGTAAGGGTATTTCAGCGTATCTAAATATGGCCATTGCACGGGTTTCAGCGCTGGTCAAGTTGCACTGACGAAAAGAAATCTTGCTAAATGGAAGTCGTATTGATGAAAGTAAACTTTCTTAAACATAAGTGGGCCTGATGAAAAGAATCTTGCTTAAATAGAAGCTGGATTGATAGAAAATAATTCTTAATTAAATAAAAGTTGTATTGATAAAAATAATTTTTGCTTAAAAAGAAGCTGAATTGCAGCAGGATCGATTGGGCGGATTCTCGCCAAAGTAGAAGTTGGATTGATGATAAATAATGCTACAACGGGCAAAGGAATGAATACGCTAACATAACGTGTTACCTTATTTACGATTGTAGACCTACGAGTTTTAAAGAACAAGTTACAAAGAACGATGCATCCCAAGGAACTGCGTCTAACGACATCTAGTGGTCTGATGTTTAAGGTAGAAATAAGCATTAAGATCAAACCACAATAATATTAGCAGCTCTCTCATTAACTTAGCTGTCGTTAATTAAATGTGTTTGTCCACTAAATTATATGCACAGAGTTATAGAATCTGACCTGGTTTGGCATTAAAGTTGAATTTCTCCATAATTCTTTTAAACCGTCGTTGTTTTAAACTGTCATCAGCACAAAATGGCGATGATTAAAGTGTCTCGCTACAATTAGAAGTAAGCTGAAGTTTTGGAAAGTATATCCTGTCATCTAGCGAATACATTTTAACCTGCTGCCACAAAACAGATTTATAGACTTAGACCCTATATAAATTACCAATAACAGTCATATTTGTAAAATTGCTATTTGTGATACTTACATCATACTGTCTTGTAAAAAGAAGTGACCAGACTGTTGGAGAGCTAGCTCATCATAATGATAACGCATTAACGTAATATGCAATATTTGTACGCCGAATAAACAAACCGTGATATCGTAGTCTCGATAATCTAATTGACACATCAATGTGAAGCACTGAGAACCAGCTAATAATCATGAGCCCTGCCGTTTACTTCTCCTGCCATCTATCAGTCTGTGTCTATCTATCACTGTGTCTCCATGTCTGTCTTTCTGTTCGTCCATTCGCCTGGCTGTCGGTCCTTCTGTCTGTCTGTCTGCATAGCTGTTTGTTTCCCTGTCTGTCTCATTGTCCATTCGTCTGTGTGTCTGTCTGTGTATCAATTTCACGAATCCTGTGTCGCTTTATCAACGCGCGGTCGGTTCATCGCGGAACGAAAGACGTTGGACTAGGCCCATCTGTTTCTGAGTCTATTATGTTCTTCCTTTTGTCTGCCTCTCTTTCTTTGTTCGGTGCTGGACAGGGCTGCATCTAATAACCTCCGACTGAATGCAAAGAAGTCCCGAGAGATGTTGGTAATGAGGAGAGGATTTGCTGAACAGCCACCTCTGTTGGAGGATGTACAATGGGTTGAATCCTTGAAGATCCAGGGAGTTACCTTTAGCAGTAACCTTAGTGCCACTTCCCAAGTGGATGAAATTATAATAGGCGCTTACTCTGGATCACTACATTCATTCATTCATTCATTCATTACTTGAATTTGTATAGCGCCTCTTCAAGGGAACTACTCAGAGGCGCTCCCAACCCAAGCGCGGCCAAATAGGATCGTTTTAATTAAGTTGAGAGAGGAATGACTGAGAAGGGGTTCTAGGAAGGGGGAGCGGAGGACCAGAGGGAGGCCATTCCAGGTCGAGGGGCCAATCACAGAGAAGGCACGGCTCTGCCTGGTGGAGGTACGAGCAAAAGGGACAGAGAGAAGACCCTGTTCAGCTGAACGGAGGGAGCGCGAGCCTCGAGCACTAAGGGTGGGGCTACAAAGCTCAATAAGGTAGGCAGGAGCAAGACCCAGCAGGCAGCGCCAAACTAGGGCAGCTACCCTATATTCGATACGCTGCCTAAGCGGGAGCCAGTGAAGAATGTCGCGCATATAGCTGGAGATGTGGTCGAATTTAGGTATGCGGCCAATAAGGCGAGCTGCAGAGCGTAAAACGCGAACCAGACAGCTTAGTCGGGCAGCCGGGAGGCCAACATAGAGAGAGCAGCAGAAGTCAAGTCTGATAGTGACAAAAGAATGGACAAGGGTAGCAGTAGCCGTAGGACTTAGCGAGCGAGCGATAGTGCGTAGTTGGCGCAGTTGGTAGTAACAAGCACGGCTGAGAGAGTGAAGGTGAGGAGCAAAGGTGAGCTCCTGATCCAGAGTAACGCCAAGGTCACGGACCACAGAGGAGAAGACAAAATGAGGAAAGGCGGTAGCAAGGGCAGCCATATCTAGCTTAGCCAGCTGCTGGCGAGTGCCCAGCCAAATGAATTGAGTTTTTGAGGAGTTGAGGCGGAGACGGTTGGACGACATCCAGGCCCCCAAGGCCAAGCCATGGCCAAGCTCATATTGCGGACGGTAACCAACGGCGTCAGAGGCGAGGCAATGTTGGTAGGCCTGAACGTCATCTGCGTACAGCTATGCACTGCGCATACTCAGATCGATGGCCCATCGCGGGAGGCGAGAAGTTGAACGCTGTTGCTGAGGCAACAACAATCTCTAATTCTCTACATGTAGATTACTGTATGCTGCCTGAGTCAGCATCGTCTGTCCGCCCTTCTGTATGTCCTTCTGTCTGTGTTTCTGCGTAGCTGTTTTTCCCTGCCTGTCTCTTTGTCAGTTCGTCTGTGTTTCTGTCTGTGTGTCAGTCTAAAGCATCCTTTGTCGTTTTATCGACGCGCGGTCGGTTCATCGCGGAAAGAAAGACGTCGCATTATCTGTTTCTGATTCTATATAGTGTTCGTCCTTTTGTCTGCCTCTCTTTCTTCGGTCGGTGTCGGACTGGGCTGCATCTGATAACCTCCGACTGAATGCAAACAAGTCCCGAGAGATATTGGCAATGATGAGAAGATTTGATTAACAGCCACCTCTAGCTATTGGAGGGTGTGCAATGGGTTGAATACTTGAAGATCCTGGGACTTACCTTAGGAGTAACCTAAGTGCCACCTCCCACGTGGATGAAATCTTATAGGTGCTTGTTCTGGATCACTGCATGCACTGCGCATACTCAGATCCCATGCATGGCCTCTCTCAGGAGGCGTTGAACGCTGTTGCTGAAGCAACTACAATCTCTAGATTACTGTTCGCTGCCTTAGTAGCATCATGGGTTTATGTGACTGCAGCAAACTGCCAAAGACTGGAACGGTTCCTGGCCAAAACAATAATTCGAATTGGATATGTCTGTGATGGAGGGACAACGATGGAGAAGTGGGTTGAAGTTGCTGAGGATCGTCTTTCCCTCAAGGCTGTCGACTGGAGTCGTGACCATCTGCTGCGTCTAAGAGGTTGGTGTTCCCTCTGCCGCCTTGCTATCCGACGCCATTCATCGGTGAGCACATGGATTCGAACTGCAGTGCTAGGACGACGCAAATTTCATACCAAGTGTCTTATGTAAACATTTAAAAAAAACTTGTCACTGACAAATAACAATTAAACAATTCTTAAACAGAAATGATAACCCTTAGTTATTCTTTTTCTCTATTTTTGCCTCTAACTGTGAGCCACGGTGTAGTTTGTCATCTGGCATTGATTAGATGACAATAAACGAAAATCATCATGAGTCGATTACGCGATTCTTGGACATGTCGTTGACGCGGAAAAACGTGTTTGGCTGCAGGCCACGGACCCTGAGGATTTGAAGCCTTGCTTTACGAAGTCCACAGATGGCTCAGTCGCCGGAAGAAGATTCACAGGCGCTCAGTCAAAACAGAATCGATAGGCAGGTAAAGCTCTGCCTCTTCCTCTCTCTCTCCCCTCCCTGTGCTATCCTTCTCCCTCTAGCTATGGTGTAGTTGTCACTTGTCAGCGTGTTGGACTGTCAACCGAAAGGTCGGGGTTAAAATGTCCGCTGCTTCTGCGCCCCTAGTCAACGCAGCTGTAGTTAGTACACTGTCATTGAGAAGATCAAGGTAACTAATTGTCTTATAACAACTAGGCGTAATTCCTTACATTGACTTCCTGTTTAGGAAAGGGTTTACGTTAAATTGGAACCCGCAGTTTATAAAACATTGAAATCTTGTCGCTAGTTGGCGAAAAATCCTCAAGAATGCAATGCTTTTCTTAGACACCTTAATTATTCCGATCAATCCAAAACCAAGTCTTAATATCATGTTAACCCTAGGGCTACCAAGCTTTTTTGTAACACTGACTACCAAGGGGGGAGGGGTGGTTACCACCACCCCTGGATTTCGTGTTTGCTTTCACATATCATAACTTGTAATATAGCAATGGATTCAGCATTCATTTCTGCACAGAATGGTATATTTAGTTGTACATTATGTGAATGCACCTCGAAATTACATCACTTTTAACAACGGAACCCATTAATTAGCAATATTTTATATTATTGCGTACATTTTGTACTTTTTGGATAAACAAATATAAGATTATGTGTGTTTTGAAACTAATCTATGTATAAAAGATACACACAATCATCCCTACATATGTTTATATAGTATAAATGTACATCCATAGTCCATACATATATATCCATACATATATATCGGTTTACGTTGTAATGCTGTATTCAGCCATTTTCACACAGATTACGCGTATTATTATTTATTTTGATCACTTCCGGTATTCAAAAGACAAAGATGTAGGTAAGCAAATGAAGCCCTGCATTCCCTCTAAAGAATGGTATAATTGTTTCTCTTCTATGAAGAATAGTCAATAAGCTATAGTCGAATAACTAAAGGGGTTGTATCCAACCCCCTGGTGCCTCAGGTATATCAGGTATAACTTTTGAATGGCGTGGGCTACCATCATGATGTTTACCTCAAAATGTGCGCCAATGAATCTGCTACAGCTACCTAAATTGCAAAAATTATATTCCATATGGAAATAAAATTATGCATAAAAACGTAGGGGGTGGCAACCACCCTCCCCCTTGATAGCCCGAGGGTTAATCAATTATTGCGTCGTCGATATTTTTCTGTTTGAGCAATACAATTCTTTCTTTCCGCTTACCTCTCTTGATAGCCGTGGAAACTCGAAATGTACGTTTCTGCTTTTCACTATTAGGCCTATATTTGTTACCAGTTCACCTGTGTTTTGCAACGCATGCGAATAACTACAACTCTACTGGTTCATGATAGGAGCTTCTATACGATTCTTTATGCAGATCAGGCTGTCACGGTGGAGGTCAACGCCGGCCTAGGCCTACTTTAAGGATGGTCAGCAAACGACGCCCTACAAGAACGAACCGGAGGGGCTAGTTCGATGACCCCGGGTTGCTAACCCGGCCTAATTCAACACTTTCGTCGACCATCTCAGTTCAAGGGCAAGGCCGTGACCGACTGACCAAGCGTTATCAGCAGCAACCGATAGCAGCCGGAAGGATGCTGCTGTCATGACACAAGACACCAGCTGCGAGCCCGGGCGCACGTTTCGAAATGCTACACTGGTGAGACTCATAGGCGGGGCTACACGCTTATGCATATTAATGAGGCTCACGTGACTCTGTTTAGGCTTGAGAGTTCCTTGCCATTAGTTAACGCAATCGATGTAAAAATGGCGGAACGTTCAATGTAAGCAAGAATAATCTTGTCATCAATCCAACTTCTATTTAACCAAGAATTTTTCCATCAATCCAACTTCTATTTAGGCAAGAAACTAGTAATTATAGTCCCAGATCCCACGTGCGTACTTCTATATAATTTTAAGCAAAACACAACTTTTCGATCCAGCTTCCATTAAGGCAAAGGCTTTGTTTAATCGAGCCACCATCTATTTTCGGAAAGAATAATTGTTTCTATTAATCCAGCTTCTATTTAGACAACAAATTAGAGGTAAAACCGTATCTTCAATGCTGTACTTGACGTTGGTAAGTAAGCAGTTTACCGATGTGAATGATAGCTATCATCAATCCAGCTTCCATTTCATCACGACATTTTTTTCATCAATTCAACTTTCATTTAGCTATAAAAATTGCTTTTATCAATCTAACTTCTATTTAACGAAAGAAATAATTTTCATCAATGGAACTTTTATTTAAGCAAAGAAAATTTACTCTCATGGATCCAGCTTCTAATTACGAAAACAATTATTTTCATCAATCCAGCTTCTATTGAATCGAAAACTTAGTTTCATCCATCCAGCTTCTATTTACGGGACATATTATTTCGATCAATCCAGCCTTTATTTAAACACCAGAATGTTTTCATAAATTCAGCTTCCATTTCAAAGTGACAATATCAAATAATTTAGCAACGTAAAATACGGTTTATATTATGAAACCTTCGGACTATCGAACCTTCGGATTTGACAATCCTACATCCATTTAGGTCAACAATTGCTTTCATCAATCCAGCTTGCATTTTAGACAACGTAAAAATAATTTAGCAACGATTTAAAACTACTGTTTTACGCTAATAACAATAATTGTCACTGCTTAGATAAGCTTCTGTGGAACAAAGTTTCACAAGGGATTTTTGCCTATTAGTTTGTCTTGGATTTGTTAGAACTTGCAAACGTACGTTTGTTGACTTATCGCGACCCAAACTTCATCGCGACCTTGTGTTTAAGAGAGCCTATGATTGACGGGTCACGTGAGCGCTCATTAATATGCATAAGCGGGTTGCTCCGCCTATGCGTCTCACCAGTGTAGCATTTCGAAACGTGCAGCCCGGGCTGTGACCGACGGCCGCCGCAGCGATGACACCTGCACCTCGCTGCGTCAAAAGCCCCAAGTCAGCAACACAGCAAAACCTCGTAAACCTTGTTGATTCGGCCGATGGGTATAAAACGGGAAGGCGCTCCTGAGACAGGACGCAGAGATCCTGAGTGGCCGAGTGGGTTGGTAGCCCGCTCTTCACGCCGGCGGACCGGGTTCGATTCCGGGTCGGTCGGTTTATCAGAGATTAATTTCTCGGATCTTTACTGCGGGTGGCTCGGTCGCAATATAAACGTGGAGTACGAGGTTGCTTTCTGCCTCCGACACTAATCATCTTCGATATGAAAAAGTGTCGTTAAGCCGAAGTACAACATGAGACAGGACGCCTGGGTTAGGATTCGACGCGTGTGACTTTATTTTTGGGTGCATCAACATAGCTTGGACAAGTTCAACAAAGAGACTGCTCTCCCAAGATATCTCTCCGAAACATAAACCATGTGCAGCATGCAAACTATACATTGCAATGGCAAAGTAACTGCAACACAAGATCTTATCTATTACTGGAAGATAAGTCATTCTGTTTGATTGTTTTGGATTAACCTTTGGTTCTTGTTCATCTTTTAAACACTTGCGCAATCCTGAATTTAAGCCTTCTTTAGTTGTACTACGACCAATATTATTAGAACCTGAGATATTGAAAGAAAGCATAACATCCAGAGTTTTTAATTCAAACTTTTTCCTACTTTCAACGAGAAGCAGCAAACAATCCATGAAGTCTCGTATTACTTTTCCTGTTTTCAAATCTTTAAATTGTGTCCGAGTGATTGGTAGTATGTAATTTTCCACGAACCAATGAGAAAGATTGCCAGAGTTGCGGAATTCATTTAGTCGTCTTTTATTCTGGTGAACAATTGCGGAGCTCATTGGCTCATGAAATAGATTTGCTTCAGGAATAAAATAATTCGGACAGTATTTCCTTTTTATCCATTCTGAAAGAGTTTTTAGCAATTCACAGCAAATTGCAATAACAGAAAAGGAATTCCACCATTCCGGTGGCATCTTTTCACAAGTCCATAACATCAGCGTCTTTAAATGATACGGACAGAGAACCTCATCCTCCTTTGGACAATCCTTTTGTATCAATTCCTTCTTTGCGAAGAATCTCAGCAAATGATAGACAATCTGTTGGATTTGAGTCCAACTCTGAAGTAATATTACTTCAGCAACTGAAAATGACAATCTCCACTGTGATTTATCGTCTCTGCAAGAACGATGCTGAACATAAACCACATGACATCCATTTTGTACAACTTGGGAGATTGTATCCATTGTCGGCCATCCGTATTTTCTTAGTCGAGTGGGCCAATTTTTGGCTTCTGTAGGCCACTGAGGGCAAAATAAGGCTTGAACTGCATCAGTTCCCAAAGTTAGGTCTGAATCTATTTTATATTTAATTGCTGGACCACAAACAATTCTTGGCAGCTGGACGTCATTCGATGTTTGACTGAAATTTACTGAATAATTTGTTACAGCATAAGCCATATTTAGCACCAAGTATTCACCTGGATGAGCTGTATAGTTAAATTCGTACTCTTTGCATTTCCAGTTAAATTTCATTTCACCCAAATTTCGTAATCGAATAAAACCTGGATACTTATGGTATGGTTCACTTTTGCAGAACATAATCCTATCGGATAGACCACTCAGATCACTTGGTAACACTGGGTAGTCGCCAGTGAAGACCAGCATGTTAGCGTCGCATAATAAATCATCACAGTCGCCGATGCATGTATTCAGCGGAAGAATAAAGAACTCATAAACACTGCCGCACGAAATCGTATATTTTGTTGGTGCAGTTCTATTTGACACGATTAAGTCATGCATGCAATTAGAAACAGAGGAGAACGAATTTGGTAGGCCTATAAGATGTCGATAAACAACGGATAAACTGCCAACTATGAGGAAGTGCCAGACCGAAGGCTGGAATAAGGAGGGCGACGTTATTATATTATGAATTGCGTTATTGGCGACGTTAGTCATCTTCGTTATGACACAGCGTCCTTACTTAACAGAAACAACCGAAAAGGTTTCTATTGTTGTGTGATGTGCTTATCCGAAAGAAGAAGAGCAGTATGAAGAGCAGTGAAGTGCTATCAACTTCATATCTCTTGGCCTCGGCACATGAGAGCGGGTGGCCAGTCATCTCCCTCGCCTGATCTTCATGCTCACAGTGTACGGTTAGTGAACTCATTACAGCAGAGATGGTTAGGGAACGCAACTGGAGTCGAAATATCGACAGTAATTTCTTCCCAGAATGGGATTTGAACCCACGACCTCTCGGTTGACAGTTCAACGCTCTAGCAACTAGACTATCATGCACTCTGCCAAAGAATGCAAAAGTGGATTCATCGCCGATGGAACAACATGATGGGGAAGGACCTTGGGGAGTTTTTGGGTGGAAATGTAAGCTATAAATTCATGTATCTTCCCGTCTGTCTATCTCTGTTTGTTTACAGGTTTGTCTGTCTGTTGGTGTGTACGTCTGCCTAACCTACTGTCTTTCTATATATCTGTCTACCCGTCTGCCTGTCTTTCTGCCTGTCTGTCTATGTTTCTGTCTCTCTCGATTTCTCTCAATCTACCGTGTCAATGTGTTTTCTAGATGTCTGTCTGGCTCTCTGTCTGTGCGTCTGTTTATCTACCCAACTGCAAATCTCCTTATGTTTGTATCCACCCATCTGTCTGCCTGTCTATCTATCTGACTGTCTGTCTGCATGTCTGTCTGTTTATCTGCCCATCTGTACGAACGCTCGACTTCGTGGTTGACTGAATTAGCACTAGTGATCTGGAAGTGTACGGGATAAGCAGGCTTTTCTTAAAGCGACGTCTTTGCACTCCACTTCTCCGTTAATGTTCGTTATTGTAAAATGTCATAGCGTAATGTAATTTAAAGACTATAAGGTAATCCCGTAGTTTAGGTTGGTAAATTATTCGAATGTCTTCAAAGCCGTAGGCCTACTTGACGCTGGTAAGTAGGCAGTCTACCTATGTCCATGATAACTGTAATCAATCCCGCTTTAATTTCATCGTGAATTTTTTCATCAATCCAGCTTCCATTTCATGAAAAAATTTTTATCCAACTTCTATTTAACCAAACAAATATTTTTCATCAATGGAACTTTTATTTAAGGAAAGAGCTATTCTCAGGGGCCAACTTCTACATAAGGCAACAATTATTTTCATAATTCCAGCTTCTATTGCATCAAAAACTTAGTTTCATCAATTCAGCTTCTATTTACGGTAAAAATTATTTCGATTAATCCAACTTCTATTTAAAGACATAAATGGTAAGTAGGCAATCCCACTTCGAGGTAGTGAAACAATTTTTGTCCTTAATCCAACTTCCATTTTAATTTGACGATATGAATTAATTTATCAACCTAAACTACAGGTTTACCGACTATAATGGGTATATTTCACAACAGGCGGCAAATAGATCAATTTCCATCTTCTCCTTTGGACGGCTTACAAAAAGAATAAAATTATAATTTTTAATTTTTAAATACATTGTAGGGCATGAATTAGTTATAAAAAATTATTTATATTATATTATTTAGATGATTAGTATGAGAAAAAAATTATATAAAGTTCAATAATATTTTAACCCGAAATTGCATTGTCCTTTCTAACGATGAGTCAATTCAACGTTACGTTAGGGTAACAGCTGAAACGCTCAACCCTCGGGCTACCCTATGCATAACAAAATTTCATATGGAATATATTTTTTGCAATTTAGGTAGCTGTAGCAGATCCATTGGCGCACATATTGAGGTAAACATCATGGTGGTAGCCCACGCCATTCAAAAGTTATACCCGATATACCCGAGGCACCAGCGTGGTGGATACCACCCCCTAGGTTTTCGACTGTAGCTTATTGACTATTCTTCGCATAAGAGAAACAAATATACCATTCTTTAGAGGGAATGTAGGGCTTCATTTGCATACTTATATGTTTGTCTTTTGAAAACCGTAAGTGATCAAAATAAATAATAATACCCGTAATATGCGTGAAAATGGCTGAATGGAAGGACTCCCCACTTAGTTTTCTGTCTGTAGCGTATTCATTTATCCTCCTGGAAGAGAAACAAATATACCATTCTTTAGAGGGAATGTAGGGCTTCATTTTCGTACTTACATGTTTGTCTTTTGAAAACCGTAAGTGATCAAAATAAATATTAATACGCGTAATCTGTGTGAAAATGGCTGAATGCAGCATTGTACATGTATTATGTATGGATGTATTATATTTGTACGTATATAAACACGTGTAGGTATGTATTTGTGTATCTTTGATACACAGATCTGTTTCAAAACACAAATATTCGTATATTTCTTTATCCAAAAAGTACAAAATGTACCCAATAATATATATAAAATATCGCTAATTATCGGTTCCTTTATTAAAAATGATGTAATTTCGAGTTGCATTCACATAATGTACAACTAAATATACCATTCTGTACAGAATTGAATGCTGAATCCATTGGTATATTACAAGAAATGATATGTGAAACCAAACCCGAAATCCAGGGGGGGTGGTAACCACCCCTTGGTAGCCAACGTCACAAAAAAGCTTGGTAGCCCGATGGTTAACTGATGTTTTATAATTTTTAGATCATTAACTTACATAGATCTATATCCATTGCTCTATATGGTTTTTATTAACTAATTAACAAACTAAATAATTAACAAATAAATAAACCCTCTGTCTTCAAATATTGGTTACAACACCGTTACGAATGGGTTTCTGCCATCTGGGGAATAAATTGAAAACTCTCGATTTTTTAATTTAGCCTACATCTCCGATAGCAGGGAACCTGTCTGCATTGATTTTGCCAACAAGAAATCAATATGGATGTTTGTTTCTGTTGACATTTTTCGGAAATTTATCCGGTAATGTAATAGTATAAAAAAGATTTACAACTCTGTGACTGTATATATTGCAATTTGCAATTTTCTTTCAAAAATAATATTGAAATTGACAGCCTCGCCACTATAAACTAACAATTTTTTGTATCTTAACTCGTCCGGTAAGCATGGAGACCTAATTATTAATATTTTACAACTCCGTTACTACAACTCCATTACATTATTTTCTATTGAAATAAATTTATTTAATGGTACATGTAGAAAATTTGTCGCAAAAATAGTTTAGGTTGCTGTGTAATAATTTAATGCACACTTGATACTAATTAATCACTATTTATAAACAGTGGCTGTATATTGTATTGTGTATTTATTAAGTAACGGAGTTGTAAATATTTAGGAATCAAAGTTGTATGTGTTTCACATAGTAAAAACTAAAATAAAAAATTAGGCCAAATCTGTCAAATTTAAGCTCTGCTCAATATCATATGCTTCAGAACTGCTAGTAAAATATTTATGTAAGAAATTTTTTTATATTTTGCATGACTTTCTTTTTCTCTAATTCTATTTCTGAATTTGACGCCCGTTGTGAAATATACCCACATAGCGCCTTCAGAGAACACATTGAAGTCGTACAACAGTTCATTCTTATGCAAGTGATCATTGAATGGTTGTAGAAGTTATTGTCACGTGTCGAAACCAGATGAAAAAGTTGATGACGCTGTAACTCTGTGTCCTTCCTCTCAAATGCCTGTCGCTCTTGTGGCACAGTGCAAGATTACATGGAACGGTCTCCGGTTCACCATGATGAAACTGGCTTACGGCAAAAGGTTTAGGATCCTACCAACTGATTCTCCTATTCCCGCAGTGACAAGGAAGATTTTGCTTTTCCACACTGAAGTCGCCAAACACTACGACGGTGATAATTAAGCCTGGTCAAGTTACAATATCGCTAAAGTAAGTTCAGCATCACATATCACGAAATATACTTTTCACACGAAAACAGAATTTGGTCATTGATGCGAATAAACTCTTTCATTATTTCTTAATATTATTATGAAGTTTTCGTAGAAGAAATCTGCGAATGATGTTCTCAAACGGACGATTGGTTGTTTTCTTAGCAGCAAATCCAGTCATTGCTTCTGAATACGGAAGTTTGCAGTCGATACAACATCTGACTTTTAAATATTTTGCAAGAAAATGTCTTCCAAGAATATAGTGGCATCTTATGGAGTGACGGTTCATAAGAGATTCAGTGTATGCATCACACCAGTTAAAGTACATATCGTTGACAAACACGTGTTCATAATCTGGATTGGCAGATTTACCAAATTTCCGCATCTCATCATTCAGCGGTGATAAATAATAACAGAGTGTGTGCAATCCAAGCAACGACTGTACGTCACTGTCGAAAAAAGAGACAAAAGGTGGCAACAACAAAACATTTGTATATGCAAACGCCTTCAAATCGTTCATCATTTCAGACTCACGAAGAATTCGCTCACATAAGCGCAAAACTGTATCGTATTGGTGACACTTGAAAAGGTACAAAGCACGATAGCAGTCTACTGTGTTGCACTCAGTGGCTTCTATCCCCCCTAAACAACCGGGCTCAATCCCTCCCTTCCCCCCTCCTGGACCGGACCTCCCTCTCTCCCAGATCCCATATTGCCGATGTGCTTTTTTCAGCAGGAGCGGTCTGGAGAGGCGTTCTGGAACCTTTTTCTAAAAAAATAATTTAGTTAATTTAGATTTTAAATAAAAAAATTGTTTAAAATTATTTAGGTATTTTAATTCAATTTCAGTGCTTTCAGTGTTTATTGATATTAGCCTATATGAAATAGAAATACTGGCATAAAATATGTCCCTATAATTGTTCTGAATTTGTTGAGTTCTGGAACCTTTCTTCTAGAAAAAGGCACTGGTTTTAGCTCATTTCTGATTAGATAAATGTGTCTATAATTCATAGGTTTCGTCTGCTAAAATATCATCGTCCAACTTCTATTTATGCGAAGATTTCTTTCATCAATCCAGCTTCCATTTAGGCAAACAACTATTTTCATCAATCCAGCTTCCATTTTAAATTGACCTGTTTGACCATATGCAATGGATACCAATGCAAAAATAATTAAAGCACCTAAAATGGAGGATTACCAGTAAAGTTGTTCAATGTTAGGCCTAAAGCATGCCAGTCAACGGGTAGTAGATTAAGTAGATAATGTTGCGCAATCAAGTGCGAGAACTCTATAACACATTAAGTATAGTGTGTTAACAAAATTGAGAGACTTAATCGGACGATGTCACCGGTTCACATTAATTTATACAAGAAATGTGAGTCTTTCAAAGGACTGTGAGTGAAGATTCTGTAACTTGTAGAAAGTGTGACATAAATTGGTGGAAAAACACATTTCCCCCCCTGTTTTTCACTGGGCTCAACTTGCGCCCGCCCAGTATAGGGATAGAAGCCCCTGGTTGCACTGAATACCAAAGTCATTGCGAATCACATTGTGGAATGATTTCATATTTTCCAAGGCATATTCCATCAGATAATCAATTACTGTTTCTGTAATTATCATCGGACTCACACTTGAAGTCTCGGTTTCTGTAAATGCATCTGTTCTACGATAAACGCTCTGTCTAGTAGCCTTGAAATGACCTGACTTCATCTGAACAATATAATATTTTTTATTTCTTAAAGCCTTCAGATATTCGTCCATAGGAAATGCTGAATCTGGTAAATCATGACAACAATCTAAACGCTTGGATTTTCTCTCTGCTGATAATACAGTTAAATAATGAGCAAAAACCTCTGGTGAAAGACGCAGATCAAGATAAAGCCACCCGCCAATGTAATGAAGATTATTGTCAGTGATCTTCTTGTGAAGCAAACACAATCCAACGATTCTTGCGATATCGTCAATAAACAACAAGCAACCTGCATTCAGAGTTTCCTTTTCATTTTGAGGAGTCTGATATACGAGAACTGCCGAACAGAAGCGTATTGCTGTTTCATATTCTGATGCGGCAAAATTGAGTGCAGCGAGATAGGCCAAAACTGCAGGAGCAATGCCAATCGATTTAGAATCATCATATTCTAAAGCCTTAATAAGAAACTCCTTTGACATGAAAGACACTAGTTGCAATTCTGAAGGGCATTTTGATCCAGTGAACAGTTTCATGAAACCCTGAGCACGCAGGTATTGAAGCCGACTACTTTGTTCTGTGAACGTTTTCGGAAAGTTATGATGTCGTGACCTTATTTTAGGGTGCATCAACATAGCTTCGACAATTTCAACAAACAGACTGCTCTCCCAAGATATCTCTCCGTGACATAAACCACGTGCAGCATGCAAACTATACAGTACAATGACAAAGTACTTGAAACACAAGATCTTTTCTATTGTAGGAATATATGACATTTCACTTTTATGTTTTGGATTCCATATTGGTTTTTGTTCTTCTTTTAAAACCTTGCGCAATCCTGAACAATAGCCGTCTTTAATTGCACGACGACCAATCTTACTAGAATTTGATATCCTGAAAGAAAGCATTGAATCCAAAGTTTTTAACTCAAACTCTTTTCGAAATTCAAGGAGAGGAAACAAACAATCCATGAAGTCTTGTAATATTTTTCTGGTTTTCAACTCTTCAAATTGAGTCTGAGTAATTGGTAGTATGTAATTTTTCACGAACCAAACAGAAAGATTGCCAGAGTTGTGGTATTCATTTAGTCGTCTTTTGGTCTGGTGAAGCATTGCGGAGCTCATTGGCTCATGAAATAGATATGCTTCAGGAATAAAATAATTGGGACAGTATCCCCTCTTTAGCCATTCTGACAGATTTTTTAGCAACTCACAGCAAATTGCAATTACAGAAGAGGAAGTCCACCATTCCGGTGGCATCTTTTCACAAGTCCATAACATCATCGTCTTTAGATGATACGGACAGAGAACCTCATCCTCCTTTGGACAATCCTTTTGTATCAATTCCTTCTTTGCGAAGAATCTCAGCAAATGATAGACAATCTGTTGGATTTGAGTCCAACTCTGAAGTAAAATTACTTCCGCGATTGAAAATGACAATCTCCACTGCACATCGTCGTCTCTGCAAGAACGATGTTGAGCATAAACCACATGACAACCATTTTGTAAAACTTCGGAGATTGTATCCATTGTCGGCCATCCGTATTTTCTTAGTCGAGTAGGCCAATTTCTGGCTTCTGTAGGCCACTGAGGGCAAAATATGGCTTTCACTGCATCAGTTCCCAAAGTTATTTTTGAATCTATTTGAGATTTAATTGCTGGCCCACAAACAATGCTTTGCAGCGCAACGTCATTCGATAGTTGATTGAAATCTACTGAATAACGTTTTACAGAAGATGACAAATCTAGCGTAAGGTATTCATCTGGATGAGCTGTATAGTTAAATTCGTACTTTTTGCATTTCCAATCATAGTTCACTTCACCCAAATATCGTAGTCGAACAAAACCTGGATACTCATGATATGGTTCAATCTTGCAGAACATAATCCTATCGGATAGGCCACTCATATCACTTGGCAACAAAGGGAAGTCGCCAGTGAAGGCCAGCATGTCAGTGTTGCACATTAGCGAATCACAATCGCCGATGCATGTATTCAGCGGTAGAATGTAGAACTCTTTAGTGCTGCCACACAAAATCGAATATTCATTTGTTGCAGGCCGTCGTGACATGACTAAGTCATACATGCAATCATAAACAGTGGAGAACGATTTTGGAAGTAATTGGCAAGTGCTAACGATGAACATAGAAGCCTTTTCTTCAATCGATTTAACAGCATGGTCCATCATCTAAAATTGGAAAGACATATATCTCCCACCGGAATAATTATCATCGTCATCATTATTATATCACCTTCATCATCGCCGTAATCAACTTCAGCATCGTTACCGTTATTATCATCATAAAAGTCATCATCATCATAATCATCGTAATCATTATCAGAAGAGGAAGTTTTTTTAATTCTAGTTGTCACCCTAATCAAGTTGTAACAACTACCTTCATCAGTCACATTTCACGCGATCGTGTTCAGAAGGAAACCTGGGTTCACTTTCAACTATCCTATTGAAAACTAACCTTTACTCAATATGCAATTATGAATTCAGGTAATTAAAATAACTAAACAAGCATTAAGGGGGTGTTAAGGATGCCGCAGCACCCGAGCACGCATTTTCGGAAGTGAACTGGTGATGAACATGACTGAGTGTTAAACATGTAAGAATTCACTCAAATATACTTAAACTTAGTCAAGTATTCTCTCATTTTAAATATTGATATGAATGATTAATGATTTATATATTGCTTGTGGTTCGATCCTACTGTTACTGAACTATAGGTAGTCTGACACTTTATTAGAAAAAAATACACCACAAGAAATTAATCTTTAGGCAGTTAATACTCAATAGTAACCATGCTATAAATATGTGCGTGTTGGTTGTCATGTTGTAACTAATTGACGAACGAGGGCTGATTGATTTCATTGTGGCGAGATGTTACAGTAGGTAATCAGTAACCGTTTCTCAGAGGTAAAGGCACACAAACATTGCCTGGATAGCATTAACTGGTTTCAACGAAAAAGAGACAGCTGCTGTCTTTCCGGGTCTATTCAATCAATCACGTGCACCGCCCACTGCGAATTCTGATCCCAGGACAGATGCTCTCCTATGCTGAAGCATTTGGATTGCAATTATAATGTTAATAATTATTTATAATTCCCAAGATGATATTAAACAATGTGGCGTTGTTTATTGTCCATGTCTATTAAAGGTTTGGTACTGTACCTCATTCGAAATGGTTGAAGGTTCCTCGCACCCGCAAAATTACATTCAGTCTATATAATTGATAAGCATCTTTCAGGTTTGCTATTTGCATTTCTGTAAAAGGAACTTTTGAAAGAAATCCGTCCTAGAAATTGCACCTTTGACTTTTTTGCGATTTCAAAGCACTGTACATTTACAAGTATCAACGCAATCTGAGCAAACTTTTAAGTGCTTTGTGACTATGCTTTATTCTTACTTCCGCGTGTTTTCCTCTTAACGTTTCCAGTTACCTTTTTGGGTTTGTATTTCAAAAACGAAAAGTCGTAATAACGCCTTTAGAGTGGTAATAAAGACTTTTTAATTTTATTTACAGTTGGCCTGAACCCCCCCCCCTTTCGGGCCATCTGGAATTACGAATGTTCGTTTTAACGACTTTTCGGTGCTAAAACTAGACGCCGAAATTTTTTCGGAATTTAAATCTTATACATTAATTATTCTCAAAGTGTTTCCTCCCATTTGTTTGTTTGCGTGTTTGTCCATCACACTAAAGGCTCCGAAAGGAGCATAGTGGCGATTTGAATTTTTTTCAAAACATTGCTACAGAAATATGTAGGTAAACGCGACTATTTTCAGCTCCCAATTTACTTTAAATGTATTCCCTACGCATTCTCGATGCGCATGGCCTAACGGGTCCGCAGCTTTATGATGTAGTACGTGCAACAACAGTGGCTCGATCGTTTACTCTATGCTGCCCGGCCTGGTGGGGCTTTGCGAGACAACAGGATATAAATTATAGATGCTGACTCCAGTCAGTAATAAGCAAGCTAATCCGCCTTCGGTATCTTCCCGACGACTACCAAACATTTGAGCGACTTTATCTTGAAGCTGGCACCCGTCTTTTCTCTACGGACCTGATTAACCAGGGCCACTTACTGCATAGTTTACTTCCACCGAAAAAGCCCCAACAATATAGGCTTACCTTGCGACCGCGATCGCACGACCAGTGTCTCGTTCAGACAATTACAGCGCAAGACGCTTATTGTTAGAATGTTGTAGGCCTACTCATATTCACAGTTGTTTGTTATTTAGACGTATGTAGCCTACACTAGAGTGCGGATATGCAATTGGTTTAATAAAGAATATACCATTATACCTACTTACTTTGTGTTTTAGGCCGGTAGTACACGATTATCATAATAAAATTATGTATGTCAAGTGGTATTTACACGGCCGGCTATTTAGCAAATAGCGATCAAATGAGTCCCAATTGCTTTACCTCCTCGTGGGCTCAGACTTGTTTGCCCATTAACGCATAGATATCCACAGATCCGGATTCAGTTCTTTTGAAACATATTATTGGTATAGGGCCTATGAAGATTTATCATTCGTTTATGCAAAACAATCTGCCGATGCTACTAACATTATTTCTGTGTGAACTCTAAATATCAAAATCAAATCAAATCATTTTATTCGGTGACCAACAAACAAAAGTAGTACACAATCAATGAGAAAATGGAGTCACACAGGGGACCCTGAAAGGGTCTTACGGCCCCGCTAAGTAGGGCCCCCTAACTTTTAAGCTTGGGGAGGGAACGTGAAGTAATTCCCTCCCCACAAATTTGTCTAAGCTGTGTCATTTTTCTAAGCTGTGTCATAAATATTATGGCACCAGCCCCAATTGCCCCAAACTGTTCCTTGGGAGGGTATCGAAAATTTGTTGTAGTGTTATATACCTATATATATATATATATATATATATATATATATATATATATATATATATATATATATATATATATATATATATATATATTATATATATATATATATATATATATATATATTCCACAACTGCGAACCCACAACTGGGGAGTACCTCCTCTCTGATCATCCCTGGGCGGAGTGGTATCGCTTTTCACCGTTCCCACAACCCCGATGACCTCCTGGGTCAATAAGGCCGAACGGGACAAGGACGACATCAGCGGGGGGACTGCAAGAGTAGGGGAGCTGAAAATTGGCGGTGAACAACGGCGGGCAGTAGAGGGGAAGACTGAGTTCTGGAGGTTGAATATTTTGCTTGGGACTGGAAAGTGGACCGGGATATGGAGTGATTGGAGTCCAACTCGTAACCGGTCGGACTGGGAGTTTCTAAGTCCGTACGACAAAGGAGTTGGGAGGCGTATACAGATTGGCGCTGAGGGAAACTGAGGCCTATTCATCTATAGGGCCTACACGCTGCATTCTTCCTCCGTTCGCCGATGGACTTCGACTCATTATCAATGCGCTGCCGACAGTATACGCTATACCCTCGCCTACCGGTCTCTGTCTCGTCGCCCTCCCACCACGCGCCATTCCGCCGCACCGGGCTCCACGGTATTATTATTATTTTTATGTAACGTCTAATTGAATTCGAATTTACACTTTAATTGCTAGTTTCATTTAATGCAACGATTGGACAAACTTTACTTCAATTCATTCATTCGTTCGTTCATTCATTCACAAACGGTTGTTAGGGTGGATGACAGGCAGACGCTGTCTTCTGTAATTTTTGGCGTGGACGCTGTGTTTTTTTGCAAGTTTTTCTCAGGCGACAAAAATTGTTTTAAAAGGATCTTTTCGGCCAAAATCGACTATAATTCTTATGTTTCTTTGTAATACCGTTGGTGATTGGTATTAGAATCACGGTCACGACGTAGGCCTAAGGAATCTCTTACCTACAGTGCCCTTTATGCCACCCTAAGCCCCCTTATATCGCCTGGCCTGAGAATTGTTACAAATATACATTTGGTTGTTGAAACAATTATAGGTTTTCTTCTTCATTAATCCAAAGAGGAAGGACGATTAGACGTGACAGGTGCTATATTTCATTCTTAGAGAGGGTGATCACAGAATGGAAGACATTGGCCAGTTTTAGACAGAAGAGAAGGCTATTTGATCTGAGCACAGATATATATAGCCTATAGGCCCACAGTAACATATGGCATGGGTTCCAATATGATTTATAGGGGATTAGAAGTACATGCCTAAGTATATAATGACCGGTGCGTGGGCTTCAGAGAGAGAGAGAGGGGGAGGGAGGGAGTGTGGAGAGACAGAGACAGAGGATACCTGGTAAGTTCACAGAGTTGAAACTTGATAGGTCTGTAAACTGTTCACAGTGAGACTGAAGTTTATGATTGGCCCAATCATTGGATGTTTTAGTAATGGTAAGTCTTAATGGCAATTGCAAATATATACCGCCACCCCATGAGAGGCTCATCAAAAGCACTTCTGACCTAACACAATGAAACCACGATCGAACAAGAATTGTCTTCAAGCGTTTGCGGACATAGGCTCTGTCCTATCTTATCTATTACATGATTACCATAAACATTCAAATGTAGGGTGCAGATTATATAAATGTCTTTAAAATTTAAGTTGAAGATTATATAAATGTTCCCAATAACTTTAATTTTTAACCTAGTGTGTAACTGAACTAACTCAGTAATGGGCTTCTTAATGGAACTATAGGCCTACACACTGCCGAAGGGTCAGTTTTCCCTCCCCACATTTTGAAACAGATTTACGGCCCTGCTGAAAGGGTCTTACGGCCCCGCTAAGTAGGGCCCCCTAAGGTTGCAGTACATGAGAAAAGCCAATGTATGTAACTGGTCTGAAACTAAGCGTATTAAAGAACAAAACGATAAATCTTAACTAATGACTCAGCAACACAAATATTAGGTTAACAGTCAATTTGTCTGAATATCTATGACACAATTAATTAACGGCTCACATTTAATCTCATTTTAAACATGTTAATTTTCAAACATTTTAAACATGTGGATGGGGTGGATAAATAGCTGCTGTTGTGTCAAAAAGGTTCATGGAGCCCTGGGCCATCATTTCCAATTAAAAAGTGACGCAGCCCTCTTTTGAAGAGGCATAAATTAGGGAGTTGCCTAATAGACTGTGGAATCTCGTTCCAAGTTGATGCCCCTACATATTTGACTGAGAATAGTCGGGTATTTGTGTGGGCAAAAGGTTTGTGGTACAGATTAGAAGTTCTAGTCATGTGGGAGTGGATGTCCGAAGTGTGACGAAAAAATTTATTAAATACTGGAGGTAGGAGGCCACGATCATATCTGAACATAAACTCCCCTGTCTGTGCAATCCTTATCTGGTCGATTTGCAGGAAATTAAGCTCTTGGAATTTATTTTTGGTGTGGGCTCCGTACGGGATTCGAGCCACATATCGAACTGCTCGTTTTTGTAAGATAACTAATCTTGTAAGACTGGTTTTATAGGTTGAAGCCCAAACTATATTACAATATGTTAAGTAGGGGTAGATGAGGGTGTAATATAGTGTTTTTCGGATTTCGGGTGGTACTAGTTGCGAAGTGCGAGATAGTATACCAATATTTTTGGCTATTTTTATAGATATATTTTTTATGTGTTCTTTCCAGGAAAGGTGCTGATCTATGTACACCCCTAGAAACTTAGTCATCACTACTTGGGTGATTGGGGTACCCTCTATACATATACTTAAATGTTCAGGAGGACTGCCTTTCCTGTGGGATTTAAAGAGTATATAGTTAGTTTTTTCAAGGTTAAGAGTTAATTTATTAGCATGGAACCATTCAGTTATGAATTTTAACTCTGTGTTCACAGTAGAGTACAAGGAGTCTAGAGAAGTATGGGAATAAAATACATTAGAATCATCAGCAAATAGTATAAAGAACATGAGGGAGGAAGCATTTGGTAAATCATTAACCCCTTTACCGTGGAGCCCGAGTTAACTCGGGCTGCGTAATCCGTTCTCATAGCGTGGAGCCCGAGTTAACTCGGGCTCCGATAGTAAGTCTAGGCAATTTACAGTTAGACCTGAGCAAAATTGCTTTAGAAGCTTTTTAAACGGTTTCCTCCACAGTTTCCATTGCCGAATAACATATCCAAAATCCGACCAAATCTGACCGCGGGATCACCCCCAAAAATGCATTCTAAACCAAGATGGCGGCCAATTTTGGCGCCAACACAGAAAACAGTATAATATCAGGTCATAGGTAAGCTACAATAACAAATGAAGTATTAAATTTGACATTATCAAGGTCAAGGAATCGATTTATCGTAGTGGCAATAGTGTCGGAATGTTACTATCCAAGATGGCGGCCAATTTTGGCGCCAACACAGAAAACAGTATATATCAGGTCATAGGTAAGCTGCAATAACAAATGAAGTATTAAATTTAACATTATCAAGGTCAAGGAATCGATTTATTGTAGTGGCAATAGTGTCGGAATGTTACTATCCAAGATGGCGGACAATATGGCCGCCAAAACAAAACAATATGTATATTTCAGGTCAGAGGTAAGCTACAATTACAGTTGCAGTATCGAATATAATATTTTCAAGGTCAAGAAATAGATTTATCGTAGTGGAGATAGTGTCGGAATGTTACTATCCAAGATGGCGACCAATATGGCCTCCAAAACAAAATAATATGTATATTTCAGGTCAGAGGTAAGCTATAATTACAGTTGCAGTGTCGAATATAATATTTTCAAGGTCAAGAAATCGAATTATCGTAGTGGCAATAGTGTCGGAATGTTACTCTCCAAGATGGCGGCCAATTTTGGCGCCAAAACTGAAACCAGTAAATATCAGGTCATAGGTAAGCTACAATAACAAATGAAGTATTAAATTTAACATTATTGAGGTCAAGTAATCGATCTATCGTAGTGGCGATAGTGTCAGAATGTTACTATCCAAGATGGCGGCCAATATGGCCGCCAAAACACAAAAAATATGTATATTTCAGGTCAGAGGTAAGCTATAATTACAGTTGCAGTGTCGAATATAATATTTTCAAGGTCAATAAATCGTTTTATCGTAGTGGCAATAGTGTCGGAATCTTACTATCCAAGATGGCGGCCAATATGGCGCCAAAACACAAAAATATGTATATTTCAGGTCAGAGGTAAGCTATAATTACAGTTGCAGTGTCGAATATAATATTTTCAAGGTCAAGAAATTGATTTATCGTAGTGGCGATAGTGTCGGAATGTTAATAACCAAGATGGCGGCCAATATGGCCGCCAAAACACTAAAAATATGTATATTTCTGGTCAGAGGTAAGCTATAATTACAGTCGCTGTGTCGAATATAATATTTTCAAGGTCAAGAAATCGATTTATCGTCCGCAGACATACAATAGAAGTAAACAACCGTCATGCACCACGACACATCAAAGTTTATATCTAGCACAACAAACAACCTGGACTTATTGTATTTTTAAGATCTAGGAATCGATTTATCGCATTGGCCATCTTGGATAGTAACATTCCGACACTATTGCCACTACGATAAATCAATTTCTTGACCTTGAAAATATTATATTCGACACTGCAACTGTAATTATAGCTTACCTCTGACCTGAAATATGCATATCTATTGTTTTGGCGGCCATATTGGCCGCCATCATTTGAATAGTAACATTCCGACACTATCGCCACTACGATAAATCAATTTCTTGACCAGCGAAAATATTATATTCGACACTGCAACTGTAATTATAGACTACCTATGACCTGAAATATAACATTTTTTGTGTTTTGGCAGCCATATTGGCCGCCATCTTGAAAAGTCGAACATTTCGACACTATTGCTACTACGATAAATCGATTTCTTGACCTTGAAAATATTATATTCGACACTGCAACTGTAATTATAGCTTACCTCTGACCTGAAATATGCATATCTTTTGTTTTTGGCGGCCATATTGGCCGCCATCTTGGATAGTAACATTCCGACACTATCGCCACTACGATAAATCAATTTCTTGACCTTGAAAATATTATATTCAACACTGCAACTGTAATTATAGCTTACCTCTGACCTGAAATATACATATTTTTGTGTTTTGGCGGCCATATTGGCCGCCATCTTGGTTAGTAACATTCCGACACTATCGCCACTACGATAGATCGATTACTTGGCCTCAATAATGTTAAATTTAATACTTCATTTGTTATTGTAGCTTACCTTATGACCTGATATATACTGTTTTCTGTTTTGGCGCCAAAATTGGCCGCCATATTGGATAGTAACATTCCGACACTATTGCCACTACGATAAATCGATTCCTTGACCTTGATAATGTTAAATACGACAATATCAGGAGAAACAGTTTTTGAAAATAATTCCACGCTGGTGGAGAGTTAAGAAAAATTTAATTCCACGCTAAAGGGGTTAATATAAATTAGGAATAATAGGGGGCCTAGAATAGACCCCTGCGGAACTCCAAAGTAAATGTTCCGTAAGTCCGAGAGAGAACCATTACAACTAACTAACTGGAACCTGTTCATAAAATAACTGATAAACCATTCCAGCTGGGTACCTCGGATCCCATAATTATTTTTTTTTTTTATTAGAATAGCATGATTTACAGTATCGAATGCCTTGGCAAGATCGAAAAATAGTCCAATGGAGTATTCGTTATTTTCAATAGCATTTGAAATTTTATCCTGCATACTTAGTAGAGGCATATATGGGGAGTGACCAGGTTGGAACCCATGCTGTGAAGGAAAGAGAATCTCTGTTTTCATAATATAACTACTGAGGCGTTCATACATTGCTTTTTCAAAGAATTTACAGAAGTACGGTAGCACCGAGATTGGTCTATAATTAGAAACTTCGTCCCTAGCCCCCTTTTTAAATACTGGAACGACCTTGGCGATTTTTAGGGCTTCTGGAAAGACCCCAGAGTTAAACGAACAATTTATTAATTCTGCTAACGGGTAAGCTATACTGGGTAAAGTGGATGCAGCAATAATAGGGTCAATGTCATCAACTCCTTTGGCATGGGAATTACGGATGGTTTGGCCAAAGCGTATAATTTCTTCAGGAGAGGTATCACTAAGTCCAAAGGAGTCTTGATGAGCTGCAGGCATATATTTCTCAAATAAGCATGTTGTAAGTGGGATTTTTTCTCCAGCGACTGGGCAATACCCGTAAAGTAGCTATTAAACTTATTAGCAATTTCTTGTGGATCAGTTATCTTATTTTCATTGATTTTTAGAGATGTAATGTTGGTATCGTGGTTATCACTTGTTCCAAGTAGCTCTCGTAAAAGGCTCCAGGTTTTCTTCAAATTATTACTATATTTACAAAATTCAGCTGCATAATAATGTTTTTCTGCTTGCAAACGGACTGTTTTAAATTTGTTCCTATAGGTAACAAAGTTACTTTTATTTCTTTCATTTGGGTTCCTAATGTATTTCAAGTATAGTGAGGATTTCTTTTTGCAGGACTTAAGTAAACCCTGTGTCATCCAGGGCTTCTTTGGGAAGGAATTGCCTCTGTGGTTTACAGTGGTAAGTGGGAAGGATTGGTCATAGGATTCTTTATATTTTGATATAAATAAATCATAAGCCCCATTTACATCATGATTAGCACATGCTTCAGACACTGAAAACCAATTAATACCAGCAATAGATTCGGAAAAGGCTGCAATCCTTTCCACTGAGATATTTCTACGCTTTGCATTTAGGAGTTTATTATTTAGTATTGGCCCATTCTCAAACCAAGCAAGGATGGGCAGGTGGTCGGAAATATCTGCAGCCACAATTGAGGATCTAATAACTTTAGGCCAGACAGTTGTATAGATGTTGTCTATTAGTGTAGCAGTAAGAGGGGTTATTCTAGTAGGTCTAGTTATTAATGGTAGGAGATGGTGAGCGGTCATACAACTATAGAAATCTGCAGTAGCCGTATGCTCAGTAATCTTAAGAAGGTCAATATTAAAGTCACCTGTTAGTGTTAGTTCTTTTGATTTCTTAGAGAGTTCAGTGATAAGGTAGTCAATTTCACTTATGAACTTGTCAATATTTTGTCCAGGTGGTCTGTAAATAAAAGACCACCTGTGATGATGATGATATGATGTGTGCTACACCGTGTACACTGTGTCCGGAAAAAAGAGACCCTTTTGGTAATATGAAAATAAACTAGTAAATGTTTATCGATTTTTAAAATTCCAAGACCATTCCTAATCCTGATATAATTTTGCTAAATACTGGTTAAAGTATGAAAGTTTTTGTTATTTAATAATGACGTCATAATGACGTCATTTTCATCAAAATTCAAGTGTCAAGGACGGCACAAAAATCATCTAAAAGTTTCAATATTATTTTAAACTGTCATTTATCAATTATAAAGTTTAGTTTAATTTAATTTTCATATCTGAATAATATTAGACTACAAGGCGTGCTCAAAGTGTCCGCCTTCGGCCTCAACACAAGCTTCAAGGCGAGGGCGCCATTGGCCAATAGCAGCATTTTTTAACCGTGTTGTTTTTACAAGTTGGTATTTCAAGACGTCATTATGACGTAATTTTTTTAACTGGGCCGTTCATAAATTACAGTTTTGTTGATAATTATGTCAGGATTAAAATGGTCTTGGAATTTTAAAAATCGATGAACATTTACTAGTCTTTTTTCGTATTACCATAAGGGGTCCCTTTTTTCCGAACACAGTGTAGAATGCAGATTAACGTAATTTGTAGATTTTCTTTAGCTTGGCTTTCTATCCATCTCCAAGCGACTCATATTCGTTCGCGTCTCTATCCTCCATCATCTCCAAAGTTAACCTAAGCAGTCTCCTGGTCTCCGGTCTATAACAAAGAAGGCAGATTTTCACATAGTTCTAACTTGATTAGCAGAAAATAATGAGGTAGAAAATCTTCGAAAATTTGAATAATTTATACAGATGTGCCCCAAAAGCAGAGGAAGAATTAAATTAGACTGTAGGGTGATGCAGTCATCAGCATTAATTTTTAACGCACTGTAGGTCATTAATTCTTTTCTATATTCTGATTTACACATGTTCACTAAAATTGTGTGTTTTTAGTTAAATTATCAATGTCAAATTAGTGTAGCATTATCTGTGGAGTTCCATAAAAAAGCTAAATAATTTAAGTAGGCATACGAAATGGTATTCAAGGGAATGAACCATTGAACCACAAAATAATTATTGTGTATTAATGAGGTCCTGAAAATCAGAAATATGTAGGCTAATAACAACCACAATAGCATTGTGTTGTAAAAGGGCATTGCTCATTATTATCTAACAGTCAGCATACTGCGATTACTGTATTAAGATAACTGAAAAGCCAGACAGAATACTAAAAAATAATTTATCATTATGAATTAATTAGAGTTGTCTTTTCATTACAAACAGGCATCCATCGATGGCACTCCAAAGCAATGTCGTAATCAGGTCAATATAATCTGCTTAGCTGATCGAGTCGACGGCGACAGCGTGAATTAATCCTTACAAGACAATCACACACGATATCATTGTGATACCTGAAATTCTACTTACCAGTTCAATTATAGTTTGACAGTTTGAGGAAGGGTGTGCGATTTAATTCGTCAGAAATTTGGGTACTGGAATATAAGAATGCATCAGTCGTCAGTAATTTTGGCCAAGAGACTACAGTACATGCCAAGTCGGCAAAAGTTGATCGCTTATTTGCCAAGTCGATCGAGTAGACGAGGGTCAACAAAGTAAGGGCGAAGCCAAACCGTATAGGGGTAATTAGATGAATAATAGTTTCCCGAACCTCCCTCTCGCACCATTATTGTCCAGTACTCGCTATGGATGCGTTGGCTAGGGATAAGTCGAGCGAAATGTTCTGCCATGAGGGAGTTTTGAATCCCACACCACTAGCACTGTAACAACAATGCCATAGAGCACCCAGTGCAAGGCCGAGTGGGTTGGTTGCCGCTCGCTGCGCCGGCGCCCTGGGTTCGCTTCCCGGTGGGGTCGGTTTATCAGAGATTAATTTCTCGGATCTTTACTGCGGGTGGCTCGGTCGCATTATAAACGTGGAGTACAATACAACACACAACACAACACAATATACTGGGGCGCGGTGGTTTAGGGGTATGTTCGGTGCCTTGCAGCTGAAGGGTTGCGGGTTCGAATCCACCTCAAAAGTCGCCGCGTAGGGACCCTGGGCAAGTCCTTCACTCGCAATTGCTCATGCGCTTCGGCGTGAAACTCCGATTCAGCGTCCGCGCAGAGTCGGGAGCGCCTCTGAATGGGAAATCTGTGAGGGGCGCTATAACAAGTGTTCAAATACAATACAATACAATACAATAACAGAGGTCCATACTGTACCTTGCCAACATACCCATTAACCCTCGGGCTACAGGTTACCCCCCCATACGTTTTTATGCATACATTTTTTTTCAAATGGAATATAATTTTTACATTTTAAGTAGCTGTAGCAGATTCGGCTCCGCGACAACTCGTCGAACGACATTTCGTCTAACGACACTTCGTCTACGACAATTCGTCTAACGACATTTCGTCTACCAGTGTATCTGTTTCCATTACGGCTAATCAACAGAGGCCGCTTTCGTATAGTTTCGCTAAAACGTGTTATATATTCTCAGGAATCCAGCTTCTAATTACTGACAAGATTATTTTCATCAATCCAGCTTCTATTGAATGGAAACTTATTATCACCCATGCATCCAGGTTGATTTCCAGCTTCTATTTACGGGAAAAATTATTTCGATCAATCCAGCTTCTATTTCAACACAGGAATGTTTTCACCAATCCCACTTCTATTTCGTAAAACAGTTTTTTCATCAATTCAGCTTCCATTTTAAAGTGAAAACATCAAATAACTTAGTAGACGAAATGTCGTTCGACGAAATGTCGCTCGACGAAGTATCGTAGACGAAATGTCGTTCGACGAGTTGTCGTAACACCAGCAGATTCATTGGCGCACATATTGAGGTAAACATCATGGTGGTAGCCCACGCCATTCAAAAGTTAGCCCACGCCATTCAAAAGTTATACCCGATACACCCGAGGCACCAGAGGGGCTGGATATACCACCCCCCTTAGTTTTTCGATTATAGCTTACTGAGTACTCTTCCTAGAAGAGAAACGAATAAACCTTTCTTTAGAGGGAATGTAGGGCTTCATTTAGATACTTATATGTTTGTCTTTTGACAACCGGAAGTGTTGAAAATAAATAATAATACGCGTAATATGCGTGAAAAATTGGTGAATGGAAGCACTCCACTTTAGTTTTTTGTCTGTAGCGTATTCATTTGTCTTTCATGGAAGAGAAACAAATATACCATTCTTTAGAGGAATGTAGGGCTTCATTTGCATTCTTAAATGTTTGTCTTTTGAATACCCGGAAGTGATCCAAATAAATAATAATACGCGTAATCTGTGTGAAAATGGCTGAATACAGCAACACAACGTAAACCGATATATATGTATGGATATATATATATATATATATATATATATGAATATACAGGGTGGCGCAAAGAAAGTGGGACCGCCTAGTATAATTTCAAATAATAAATTTATTTATAACTTTTTCTTCAAAGAAAAACAAGTAAATTGTTGTCAAATGCTAGTTTATACCAAATAAAAAATCAAATTCAATGTATCTTCCTCGGTTCTCAACAGTTTTTTCTAAACATCTGAGCCACTGGTCAATGCTTCTGTTTATAAACCGCTGAAAGAATGTTTGCCACTCTTCAGCGTCCTGTTGCAGTGTCCAGCTTTGATGATTACATATCGCTCGACTATCCGGAAGCAATCCTTGTATTGAGACGTGATCACAATAATACTCACTGTTCACTTTAGCTCCAGATTCAACAAACATCACTCTGGTTTTTCCCATCCGAGATACACCGACCGAAACCGTGATGCCACCACTGAAATGTTCACGTTCGCGAACGAGTCTCTTTGCTGGAACTTGTTTTTTCTTTCTTGCATCAGAATAAACACGATCATTTTGAGAATTAACCGGTGTGGCGAGAGTCAATGTCTTTTCATCTGTAAACCAAATGCTACGTACACTTCTCTCGTTTGGATATCTGCCAAGTAACTGTTGACATCGCTGCAGGCGTTTTATTTGCAGTTTTCGGTTATAACCTGTCCTATTACGCAGTTTTCGTTTATAACCTGTCCTATTACGCGTTTGTACGGTTGAAGTTGCAAATCTTGCTTTATAATGCGTTGCACTGTTCTTCGTGATATGCCAGTTTCTCTTTCAATCTCCTGTGGACTGTTGTGGCTGTGAGGATCATCATCCTGGCTGCAAATCAGCTCACTCACACGCCGAATATTTCGTGTCCGTGCTGCTCTAACTAATTTCGGGCGGCCGCTTCATGATTTACGCGCTGTCGTAAACCTACCATCGGCATAAATTTTTTTACAAAGTCGATTTAGACTTGTTTTACTCCAGGCTTTATTTGGAAACTAAGTAATCATTCGCCTAGCTTCCCATAATTTTACAGTTTAAAAACCGCCCAAAACATAATTTTGCACAAGATTTCACGAGGCGGTCCCACTTTCTTTGCGCCACCCTGTATATATGTAATATTATTATGTATGGATGTATATTTATACGTATATAAACATGTTTAGGGATGTATGTGTGCATCTTGGATACATAGATCAGTTTCAAAACACACATAGGCTTATCTTATATTTGCTTATCCAAAAGTAACAACATTTACGCAATAATATAAAATATCGCTAATTATCGGTTCCTTTGTGAAAAATGATGTAATTTCGAGGTGCATTCACATAATGTACAACTAAATATACCAATTTGTACAGAATTGAATGCTGAATTCATTGGTGTATTACAAGATATGATATGTGAAACCAAACCCGAAATCCAGGGAGGTGGTAACCACCCCTTCCCCCCCCTTGGTAGTCAACGTCACAAAAAACCATTTTTTTCCCTGAGGGTTAAAATCGATTGCATCCGAAAGGGTTTCTGACAACGTAGAATGACCCAGTAAATGGCAGTAATGTTTGTTGAGAATTGTTGAGAATTATATCGATAGGCCTAACTGACAGATTTATAAGGTCAATCAATGTCTTTTTAAATGTGTCTAAGGAAAGCATTGCATTGTCTACGCTCACGATACCTAACGACCTCCTGAGCTTTTGACGTCGACCCTAGCTTTTGCAACAAGATTCTTGCACCTCGCTTACAACGTAAAACGGAGGTCAATACCCTTTCTGCATACTCATAAATATACGATGGCACCCAAAATGGGTTCTGAGGACGTAGTGTGAACTGTTATTAATTTTGTTTGGCTAAACCTTGCGGATTCCAAGGTTGTTTATGTCGGTCTCACCCTATAATTATTCAATCTCTGAAAGATTGTTCGGAGTTTAACGACACTGTTTCATAACAAAGACCATAAGCGTCGCCCTTCTGCTTCATCCAGGCTTGAGACTGGCACGAGTACGATAAGTGGCGGAGTTCTTTCTGGCGGTGATTGGATTGGATCCACAGTTTAACGGCAGCTTATGACAACATAGGCCGTTTCTGCCGACAAAGATTTGTTTGGCACATTACAGCTCAAAGCAAATGATGGATCCACAGTTTAACGGCAGCTTATGACATCATAGGTCGTTTGCCGCCAAAGATTATTTTTGGCATATTACAGCTCATATGGAAAATGGTGTATTTAGTTTTCTAGGTAATGCAGCGCAGACCGCAATAAGAGGAAGCGAGCGAATTTTATTGATAGAATGTCAAGAGCTTGATGACAGGTTCTTTTTAATTTATTTCTTAGTTTAATTTAATTACTTCATATAATCACAGGCGCACCCTGCGGTAAGAATAGCGAATTTAACAGATGAGAAATGCTACAGGGAAATCAAAAGAAGGCTAGCACTAGGAAATGATACGTTCTCTAAGATTAGACAACTACTGAGGTGAAATAAAACAGTAATCTGAGGAATCGAATAATAAAGACACTGATATGGGAGTGCGGTATGGTATACGGATCAGAAACATGGATCATGAGAAGAGGATATAAAAAGACTGAGACCTTCGAAATGTGGACATGGAGAAGAATGGAGACAATTAGCTGGACGGAACATAAAACAGATGAAGAAATGATGGGAGCGACTGGAGAAGAAAGTGCTCTGATACATAGAGAGACAAATGAAATGGATCGGACACACGCTGAGAGGAGACTCACTACTAAGAACGGTCATCGAAAGAAAAATCGAGGGGAGTAAGACAAGAGGAAGACCAAGACAGATTATGCTGCTGGATTGGATGATGACGGATGGATACAGAAAGCTCAAAGAAGAGGACCAACAACAAGACAGTGGAATCTGGACTTCGGGCAGAGAAGAAGAAGAAGAAAAAGAAGAGTGCAAGATTACGATTGTCCAGATGCCAAAGATCATTGATCATTATCACAAGGTCGGGGTTTTCCTGATAGCCGCGTTGGTATGGAGACTTGTGCAAATGTCAGTGTGACGCTGGTAATTTTCCGAACACTCTTGTGGTATAATTGTGGGCATACAACACCGGTCTGAATTGGTATAGAGGCAATTTCTTTATATCGCTCCATAGCCGTAGCTGTTCCGCCTCTCAGGAACAACTCCCGCCTGTATTACGACAAATATCTTATCCATCATCCAAACTCACATTAATTTAACCTCTCGCTAGCTCTCCATCGGTCTTTCAACAACTGAAAACACTGCTCTTTCTTAAATCTTATCATGATTTCTCCTCTTTCCCAAACGGTTTCAATTCCAAATGCCAGCCACCTAAGTCGTCTGACTGTCTGCCTGCCATTTGGATCTTAACCTGGAACCGATATGGATGGATGGATCCACAGTTTAACGGCAGCTTATGACAACATAGACCGTTTCCGCCGACAAAGATTATATTTTGGCATAATTATTACAGCTCAAAATATTTTGGCATATTACAGCTCAAAACAAAACCGATATTGCGTGTGTGTTTCCTTTTAACGACTAGCTGTGTGGTAACAGAAACCAGTAGCGTCGCCCTCCTCCTTTATCCAGGCTTGGGACTGGCACTGCCAGAAAGCGAACAGTGGCGGAGTTATCAACCTATATTGAACGCAATTGCTGAATTTATAGCGACTTTAGGAAGGGCTTTAAAGGTGTATAAGACGTGCAATACATCATAAGTTTTTAAGCGACATCTTAACGTCAACCTTACTCATGAGTTAAAACGTCTTGATCGACCGTGGCTTTTGATCGACCCAGAGTTCAACAGCATGTTATGGAAAAAAAGGACGGCGACGTCGACATAAATTATTTTGAAAAGTTTTCGGCATTTCTATGGTGCAATAGACTGTCAATTAGTAGTAGCAGTTTCAGTTCAAAGACAATGTACAATGTGCGATAACAAGGATCATTAGCATACATTAAAATTAAAATTACTGTCGATTGGTTGGTTGTTTACTGTTTAACGACCACTGTGCGATTACAAAGATCATTAGCGTCGCCCTCCTCCTGCATACAAGCTTGAGACTGGCACTGACAAAAAGCAATCACCAAATTCATAATGTCATAAGCATGCGTATTAAAGGTGATAAAGACGATCAATGTATTATCTATTGCTATGGGACATATTTTTGAGTCAAAAGCCGATTACGCCCAACTTGCATTAATTTAAATGTTTCCTTAGATGGAGTTAGTTTCTATCGTAACAAATGAAGGTGATTAGCATCACCCTCCTCTTTATCAAGTCTTTGGACTGGCATCACCCGATGGGAGGTAATTTTGTCAGTTGTTCATCTTCATTTTGTGGTCGCCAATGACCGTTAACGTCGACCTTACCATACAACCGGGCGTAGCTGCATTCTTGCGACTGAACGAAATTGCTGTCTTTATATATTCGGATGAAAACTTGTTAAAGGTGTTTAAGAATACATCTGTATTATCCATAGTTTAGCGTCAAAGCCGACCTTGCATTTAGCTATATAATTATTTCCATCGGCAGAGGTAGTTTCTGGGAGTGGCAGTGATTGAGTTTAAACGGTTGTGGCGAATTTACAAATATCAGTGAGAGATTTTGAGGACGTTTATAGTTTAATGAATCGTATTGCAAAACCAATTGCCGGACCTCCCTTGAAACATGAGCAATGGTTCCAGTGTTCAACCACATCTTTTGGGTACCACAGATGTTGCTGTCGCCCTCCTCCTTTCTTCTGTCTTGGGACTGGCACTACATGGGTTGTGCCGATGTTGTCGTTACGCTACAAGTATATCTGGATTTGTTACTGAAAGTTTGGCTACACCTGCGCCAACTATAGCTATGCCTAGTAGGCCTATACTAATCGTGCACTGTTGAAGTGAAGGTGGGTTTCCCGCCATCCTGTGCTGAAAATAAGGCGGCTAACACTTCAAACCCACGGCTGCCAGTGAAGATCCTCATACGTGAAAGTGGAGATAATATGGGAAAAGCCAGGAATAGGACGATCAGACCGGCAGCTGCGTTCAACACCGATTGAAGAGGGGCCAAGCGACAGGACTGGTGATAGTCACTGGACCGGGTAAGACTAGAAAATTGCTCAGCGAACGAAAAAGTACTGTCAAGTATGACCCCGAAATCGCTGACACTGGTGGAGAAGTTTAAAAAGGAAACCTAGGTGTAAGGAAAGAAAGTTTTTAAAGGGTTATTACGAAATTTTTTTAAAGAGTTTATAAAAGAAACGAAAATGGACTTTTTGAGGGGAAATTTTTTTAAAAATTTAAACAAATTTTTAATTTTTTAAAAAAGGCTTAAGAAATAAAAAAATCG
>JACEVL010000675.1:0-47500 GCA_020284085.1 Aporrectodea caliginosa
TCGAGCAGAAGTGGAACGACAAATTAAAGAAATGCTTCAAGCCAACATTATAAAACCATCTTCGAGCAGAATGGCAAGTCCAGTTGGTAATTGTTAAAAAGAAAGACGGTTCTCTAAGACTTGCCTGCGACTACAGATACATTAACTCGTTCACTGTGGATTGTAAATATCCGATGCCGATTGTGAAAGACGTGTTGCACAAAGTTGGAAAATCAAATGTGATCTCGATTTTTGATTGTCGAAGTGCTTACTGGACTTGTCCTGTTAAGCAAACTGATCAATGGAAAACTGCTTTTGTTACTCACAATGGACTGTACGAGTTTACTCGTGTTCCGTTCGGAATGATCAACTCAGGAAGAACATTTGTTAAAGCAATTAACATGGTTTTACAGCCTATAAATGAATTTGCTGAGCCCTATGTAGATGACATTGCTGTGCATTCAGATGACTGGAAGATTCATTTACAGCATTTAGATGCATATTTAATGCAAATGAGACTGCATAACATTACTCTGAACTTAAAGAAATGTATCTTTGGTAAGAGTGAGGTAAAGTTCATCGGTCATGTGGTTGGTTCTGGAACGATTCAAATGAATCCAGATAGAATTGAAAGTTTAATTAATTTGAAAACTCCAGAAACGAAGAAACAAGTTAAGCAATTGCTGGGATTTTTTGGTTACTATCGACAGTTTATCAAAGATTTTGCACAGATTGCGAAGCCTCTATCTGATTTGACAAGCAAACATGTTCCAGATAAGATTGATTGGACTGATAGACATCAACAGGCATTTAATTTACTTAAAGATGCTGTACGCTCTAAAGTTGTTTTATATGTTTTTGATGTTGGAAAACCTTTTAATTTGTACTGTGATAGCAGTGATTTTGCAGTAGGAGCAGTTTTAACGCAGATGGATGATAAGGGAATAGAGCGCCCTGTGTCATTTATAAGTCAGAAGTTGACTGATACCCAGAGGAGATGGGCAACTGTGGAGAAAGAAGCCTATGCTATTGTTTGGGCTCTAAATAAGTTGAAAGAGATAATAATTGGATCTAAAGTTCACATCTTTACCGATCACAATCCTTTAACTTATCTGACTGAATCTATGTCTAAGTCTGCTAAACTGGTGCGTTGGGCTTTAGCACTGCAAACTTTTGATGTAGAGGTTAATTATAAGAAAGGACGATTAAATGTTGTAGCAGATTGTTTATCTAGATTATAAGATTGTTTATTTTAATATATTGTATAGTATTAAGTTTATTGCATAATTTAGTACATGATGATTTCGCAAATTTTTAAGTTTAATTTGCTCAATCCAAAGAAAGGGAAGGAGGTAATGTGAACAAATGTTTTGCATATATAATGAGCACAGGTGTTCTTTAGGTTGATATATATATAATGTGTATCGATTGTTAAGCGTTTTAGTCTTAGGCCTTAGTTGCGCTGTCGGCTCGTGGGCGCTTGGCCTAAAGTAGCCTAAACATTGGCTGACGGTAGATTGTTTTACACGTGCAGTTAGCGCGCCAAACTTAGAAACTGCTGATGACAGTGAATTTGAACAATACAGTGTAGTACAGTTGTTGTAAGGCAAGAGTTGAGTTGTTGTTATTAAACTGTGTTTGAAGAAAGAAAGAAACATTCAAAGAACTGTGTCAATTTAATTCTTAAACAGTTAGAAGACGTTGAGCAATTTATATGTAGAGATAAGGAAAGTTCTTGAGGTAGGTCACAACTAAGAAAGAAAAGAGTTGGTGACAAAGGCTATGAAAGCAGCTCGCATGCGCACATTGCGCAGATCCTATACATTACGTTGGTACAGTATCTGTTTGTACGTATAGTCTATTATCGCACATGGTCTACAGGCATAGATAGATTAATACACAATGTCAATCATGTCCATCCACCCTTCAATACCTGTTGGCTATACACGTGAGAGAACCCTAAGAAAATGTGGAACTGAACACATACAGTAGGATAGAAACTACAACTGGAGCATTTATGGTGTCCTAAAAGTGGTAGCACTGCTACTAGGAATGCAGCTCGGATAATCCAAGTATTGTTGCTTCGTTTGCGAATGGGACAGCGGTGCGAAAGAGTCTCATTACACTAAAAAGAACGAACTGTTCGGTACCCGTTTGGTTACAAGGGCCGAACAACTTGGCCCTTAAACCACTTTTCAACACAAGAAAGACATTTTTGCTTCCTCTTAATATAAAAATCGGACTGATGAGAAATTTAATGAAAGCGATGAACCAGGAGGGTAAAGGGTTTTAATATTTGATAAGCTATAATTCAATAATTACTGAAGTCAAGGTTAAGTAAGGTACTTTTGTTGGTCCACAAATCATCGACAAGAGGTTCGAACATTTGCTAGCGGTGCAAGACAAAATGCGCACTGAAGCATGTTATTGAGAATGTTCCTAGCAACTACTGTATAGAGCAGAAAGCAACGTCCAGGTGGTTGGCAACATGTTTGAAACATAAAAAAATCATGGAGCACAATATGTCGCTAAAGATTCTTCAAAATCTCTATTCACATTTGGATTTCTTCCGTGCTAATCTTGGTGCAGTCAGTGGAGAAGATGGTGTAAGGTTTCACCAGGACATTGGGGTGTTGGAAAAGCGGTATTAGGGCAACTGGAACCCATCAATACCGACTATGGTTGGACACTAGGGTGCTCCAAAATGTAATGTATTTCCCGAAAGTTCCAAAAAGTATTGCTCCACGGCGATTTTCCCATTCCATTTATCACTTTGTTCAACTGTACCAATTTTCAGACCAATTGAACCTTTCATGTTCTGGTCAATAAATTTGAAACATATTAGTTTTTTCATATATACTTAACCCTAGGGCTACCAAGCTTTTTTGTAACACTGGCTACCAAGGGGGGGGGGTGGTTACCACCCACCCCTGGATTTCGTGTTTGGTTTTACATATCATAACGTGTAATATAGCATTGGATTCAGCATTCATTTCTGCACAGAATGGTATATTTAGTAGTACATTATGTGAATGCACCTCTCGAAATTACATCACTTTTAACAACGGAACCCATTAATTAGCAATATTGTATATTATTGCGTACATTTTGTACTTTTTGGATAAACAAATATAAGATTATGTGTGTTTTGAAACTAATCTATGTATAAAAGATACACAAAATCATCCCTACACATGTTTATATAGTATAAATGTACATCCATACATATATATCCATACATATATATATCGGTTTACGTTGTAATGCTGTATTCAGCCATTTTCACACAGATTACGCGTATATATTATTTATTTTGATCACTTCCGGTATTCAAAAGACAAAGATGTAGGTATGCAAATGAAGCCCTTCATTCCCTCTAAAGAATGGTATCTTTGTTTCTCTTCCAGGAAGACAAATGAATACGCTACAGACAAAAAACTAAGGGGGAGTGCTTCCATTCAGCCATTTTTCACGCATATTACGCGTATTATAATTTATTTTGAGCACTTCCGGTTGTCTCAGGTCAACTCAGTGACCATAGAAATGTAGCCCCACATTCCCTCTATAGAATGATATAATTTGTTTCTCTTAATATTAAATGACGGATAAGATATAGTCGAAAATCTAGGGGTGGTATCCACCCCCCTGGTACCTCGGGTATATTGGGTATAACTTTTGAACGGTGTGAGATATCATCTCACATTTTACCTCAAAACGTGTGTAAATGAACCCCTATAGCTACCTAAAAGGTCAAATTTTTATTCCATACGGAAAAGTTTGAGATGAAAAAACCTAGGGGGTGGCAACCACCCACCCCTTTGGTAGCCCGATGGTTAAATACCGGAAATTTGTGTTTTCAACCTAAAAATTGCGAATATTGCTAAAACTTCATCGTGCTGTGGACAAGGCTTAGCCTTAATGTAAAAGCCTAAAATATGGATTTTTAGACTCATCTGTATGAGATGCATGGGAAAATGTCCGTGGAGCAAAGATATTTCAACTTTTATTTTTCTGGAGCACCCTATTGGACACGGAAACGAGAAGCATCAGATGCTGAGAAGCATCAGATGCTGAGTACAAACGACAATCATCAGCAAAACGCTTTTGGTTCAGTTGAGCTAATAAAACATGTCAGCATCATTGTACGACTAAACCCGCTAAATTCAATAACAGTTTGATGTTTATCCGAATTCCTCCGTAAATGAATCAGTCTAAAATTGTATTTGTGTTCAGCTTGACGCTGCCTATCATAATCACAAAAATGTTTCAGTTAGTGAAACTTTTCAAATAATGATTTGTTGTTCTAGGCCTATGTAATTGTCGTTTTATGTGAAAGAGTAGTGCCAATTAGTTTTCAAAAACACATATATCCACAGTTCCACACCTCTCAGAAGAAGAATAAGAGCAGACCCTTACGCTAGCCTTGAAGCAGCTATGGGTATAATGTGTTAGCGACTTCATTTTCTTCATTTCGGCATATGAGGGCCGATGGTCAGTTCTCTACCTCGCCGTCTCATCTCCCAACCGACAGTGCTCGTCAGCCAGTAGCGGTTTTTGGTAGTTTTGTGCTATGGGCAAGGACAAAAATGTCCTTTTTATATTTAATAGTTAATTTCAAGAAAACTATGCTTTTCTTGCTTTAATTAGCCGGAATATGCCGCCCCTTGAAAAGTGCCGCTCTAGGCAGCCGCCTATATCGCCTTTACCTAAAGCCAGCACTGGCAGCAGTGTGCTCCTTATAGCTGAGTTTGCTATCATTGCGACACTTGGACCAGAAATCTCGAACAAAATATCTGCCCTGGCGGGGATGCTACCCACAAATCCTACCCTCACCAAGTCACCATTCAATCCTAACTCACATGAGCGCACGTACACACATAAACACGCCCGTGCGCGATCCTACGTAGAGAGGTGGAAGCAATAACCCTCAGTCTATACAGACTTACCAACGCCTCAGTGCATTCCATGGCGATCAGCCTTAATTGCCAATCAACTTCCAATTAGACCGTCGACTGGAAAGCCGTCCCTGCCGCTGACTCTGGAAATCATTCTCCTATAAGTGGACGGCATAGCCGCTGTTACTAATTAATTAAATTATCGGCATGCAAATAAAACAATAGATGAATTTCCTGAAGTAGCGCTATATGAAACATCGATTGTGCATTAGTCTCCTTTGGATGGAGACAGAACAGAGAACAGACTGACAGAGCTTATAAATATTCTGTTTCCTGTTCCCTATCTGTGTTGCTCAGGGCCGGCCCTAGCCAAAATGGCGCCCCAGGCAAAGCATACGTTTGGCGCCCTATGATCCACACTCCGCGGTCCACCCCACGTCTCAATCCAATGATGAACCAGCCAGAACATTACGCTCAACTGAGTTATTTATTTTTATAATTTTTATTATTACACTCAACCCTGGATAATAAGTTGACTTCTGGGGAATGGTAAAGGCAAAAACACTTCGAATTACCCAGAAATTCGAATTATCGCATTATTTTCTGCTTGTAGTTTTTCTCCATCAGGTTTCAGTTTATCAAAACACATTAAAGCTGAAGGCAATTTAAGCAAATGCCAACGATATTAGTATAATATTACAAACTAATTACTACCTGATGCATTAGGCCTACTACCTGATGACTGGGCATCAGGTAGTAGTCCAAATTCAGCTAAAGTAGTTTCAGTCTTGTTGAAATAGTTGTTTGCTTCTTGATACTAACTTCTATTTCTTGTTTTTTTTTACAATTTTGAGCAGCCAATAACTTCTGACTCTTCATAGGGTTTTACATAATTTATTAATTTTTAGAATTAAAATTTTAATTTCATAAAATCAAAAATATAAATTCATTTAGATACATTAGATTAATTTAAGAAAAGATAATTAGCTTAACTAATTTATGCAACTGCTATATCACCTAGGCAGTCAACAAAATTTATTTAATAATGACTGGCATTTTCAGTCGAACTGTGTGACTATGTTAGCATCAGATTAACGGACGGTCAGATCTATTACAGAGACAGACTACAGAGTACAGATTGGTGTGAAATGATTGAACTTCAATGGTGAAAATAAAATTTGTGCGGTATTGAAATTGAATTACTAGAAAAGGTGCAATGAAATCAATAATTATTTTATGTGTTCCATAATCGAAAGTTTTGAATTCAAATGAAAATAATCATTGTAATTAAAAATGGCTAAAAAGTGAGAAACATAGAACTGTTAGAACACATTTTTGTGAAAATGGCGCCCCCTAGATTTTGGCGCCCCAGGCAACTGCCTGCTTTGCCTGTGCCTAAGGCCGGCCCTGGTGTTGCTTCGCATTCATTGACATGGTTTCCTTTTCTTCGCTTCATTTCCGATTTATCTATCCTTCCTCTCTTTAATTCCTTGTTTCAATTCTTATCCCTCTGTTGCTGTCATTTTCACTGTCTCTGTCTCTGCCTGTCTCTGTCTGTCTGTGTCTGTGTCTGTGTCTGTGTCTGTGTCTGTCTCTGTCTCTGTCTCTGTCTCTCTCTCTCTCTCTCTCTCTCTCTCTCTCTCTCTCTCTCTCTCTCTCTCTCTCTCTCTCTCTGCATCACTCTCTATCTTTCTGTCTCGCTCTGTTCCTGTTTCCATACCCCTTCACTTCTTCTCTGCTCGTCTACGTCTCTTTGTATGCATGAATGTATATTTTAAAACAGTGTATTTTAAGAAGCTCACAAAGGTGCTATAATACCTCACAAACCTTCTGCCTCCTTAGATTATAATCTGTAACATTATATTAGATTTGAACCTCCTGTCCATAATACCAGATCCTCTCTTCCATAAATTTCCTTTCCTATCGTTCGTCCATCTTCCTTTTCTTCCTTCGTCGTTATCCTTCTTTTTCCGTTTTCCTACTTTCTCCTTTCTCTCATTCCATCTCTTCCACCTTCTTCCTCTTCCAGACGGCGTTGACTAAGCCCTTTGTTCCGGTCAACCGCTCGGTCGGTCCGTCCGTCCGGCATGTCTACCGTTGACACGGCAGTCGTCGGTCCCTCCTATGATGTGCTCAACTTTTCGACCCCTGCATCGATTTGGCCGCCAGTCACCACCAGCCGTGATCGCCGCCGTCCTCCGATGCAGTCACGACCGTCCGTCCGTCCGTGTGTCAGCCGACCGCCCGAATATCTATTTCCACTCGGCCTAACCGAGGGATTTATGCGGTCAGCGATAAACTTAGGCCGCGGCGTCCACTGCCTGCTGCTTAATACAGACGACGACGGACCGGTCGCTTAATAGATGCTGGTATTTCTCGCTTCGACGGGGTCAGACGGGGAAATGGAAGCCACTCGACCGGGCTTTGCCCTCACGTCCACCAACTCACCCGCACAAATCCACCCGGCTGACGAACGGCCCTAGTCCACCCGGTGTCGCTGCGATGGCCGGGGAGGGATGGGGCGACAGCCGTGCGGCGGTCTACAGAGAAATGATGCACAGCCATGCCGTGCTGTAAGGTAGCTGACATTATAATGGAGTCGTTTCAGGAGGAGAAGGAGGAGTAGAAGAAGGAGGAGTAGGATAAGGAGGAGAAGGAAGAAGAAGAGAATGAAGAGGATGTAAAGGAAGAATTGAAGGAGGAACAACGAGAAGACGAGGAAGAGGACGAAGAGAACGAAGAAGCGAAGGCGCAACAAAAAGAGGAAGCGCAAGAAGAAAGGAAGAAGAAACGAAGGAGAAATAAAAAGAAGAAGCGGCAGAAATATATTAAGAAAGCGAAAAATAGGAAGAAGAAAAAGAGGAAGAGGAAGAAAAATAAGAACAGTTTCTAGAGCTAACCAGGGAAACAGCCTTTGGAGTGTTAACGACTACATTTTTTACCGTCGGCACGTGTGGGTTGGTTGCAAGACTCCTTTCTTACTGTATGATCTTCCCACCTACAAGTAGAGGCCTAGTTATTATACAGCTGAACTCGTTAAAAATTATTTTGCTATTCACATATTGAAAGTATTTTCTGGAAAATCCTGAGTGACGCTACTGATCGCACGACCCTCTAGGCAACCACGGACGACAAGAAATCTCCAGGAAGTTTAGCAAGTAATTACCCGAATAAACAGGCTCACGTTAAGAGCAGCGCCACTCAGAGATTCTTGGAACGCTTCTATATAAATAGCCTACCTAGATTCACATGTTCTAATCTGAGATTGCTAGTCATGTAGGCCAGAAAAATAGGCCAACCACAAAAATTCTGACTGCCAATATGATTTGAAGTAGGGGAAAGTGAGAATAGGATCTGGTATTAGTAGGCCATCCTTGTTGAAAAGAGTAGTGAATAAGTAGCGTCTGTTAGAAATTTTGATTGTAGGCCTAATCGCGACTTTAAAGTCTTGCTCTGACTCGCTGCTGACTTTAATATTTGAGGTTATACGGATTACCATTTCGACTAAGATTTCAGTTGAGATGGCCATCGATTGATATCTCGCACATTAGGATAGTGGCGTTATAGAAGTCTTTAGATTTTTAATGGATATAGGCTAATGGAAATTGTTGGCATCTAGGCCGTAATGTAGATCTCGCTGTCGGTTGTACTATCAGCACAATGACCAGTGTTACTCTCGACGAAATTGATCGATTGAACGAAAGACAGAATGAATGCAAACTTTATTTTACCAGCGTTCCAGTTTTGGAACATAATGTAACGCTAAAAAGTATAAATCTGCCGTGGTAAATTTATTATATTTGTAGTTCAAATGAAAGAACTAAGTATGGAGAATATTAAACAATGGTAATTTTATGACTGACTTCATTTATTTTGTCCTATAGATGCGTAATTTTGACGAATTTTGTGATTTTTCAAAAAACGTTTTTAGGAAGTTGAAATAAATATTTGCGTCATCATATACCAGGTGAGACATAATTATATTTCTTTCGTTGCTATCTAATTCGAAATTATTTAAAAATAGCCAGGACTCTAGAAGATAAAATCCAATTTTAAAGCAACAAGATAAAATCCAAGCATGTTCCAGTTTGGAACGTTGGTGCACTCACATTAGCATTGTCATATGAGGTGTTGTGCTTCCCTGTTTCTAATTTGCCACTAGGTGTTGTTTGATTCTTGCATGACTCACTAATTTGTTTCAGCATTATGTTTCATTTATTTTTCACACTGATTTTCTACTAATTTGGACGTATTTTTATTGGAGTTTTAGAAAATAGCGCAACAACTGGTGATCCATGTGCTTCCTTTGACTGTCTTAAAACCAATCTTTTTCGCTCTGGGTCTTTCGCACTGGGAGCGCCTCTGATTGGTGTTCACTGTGAGAGGCGTTTTATAATTTATAGATACAATACAACAGATACAATACAACTGCGACACTGTGAGGCTGTGACACACTTCAGAAAGTAGTAGCACATTGGGACGGATGATAGTTGCAGTGAAGATGAGGGCGATATTTGCATCGTTCCTTCAGGTGATAGTAACGAAGGTGAGTATGAACAAAGTTCAACAAACTGAAGAAAAAGATCTGGCACCAGGACAGCATGCTGGTGTATGTAGTGAATAAGATGTAGCCTATTCTTGTATTCTGTGGTATCAGCGACGAATAGCAACCAGAAGCCTTAGTGGCAACAGAAGCCAAAACATTAGTCTTACGTGGAAGAAATGTCACAGAAAGTGAGAGGCAAGAAAATATTCTGACAGTTTGAAAAATATCCTATAGGAATGTAGGCTATCTCCAAAAGACACCGTGGTATTTGGCATAAACCGGGACAATTATTGACAAAATATACATAGAACCACAAATCAGGTTACCAGTAAGCATCCGATTTACCACAAAAGTGTAATTCCTGAAATGGAAAGTGGTGGTCGTTATCTTAAAAACAGGAAAAAATGGAACAATCTCTGTAACCGTTATAGAGATTCACTCAGCTGAAGAAAATAAGACAGGTTCAATGGTTCATTATATCCTATCCATGGAATCTAGTGTAGCTACGCCTCTAAACAATACACATCCTGATCTTGTCATTTTTGTTATTAGATGATCAGACAGCAATGCAGTAGCGTGTTCCTATACTGTAAAACCTGTGAAAAAGTGCTCAGTTACCTCAAAAATAGCCAGGACACGCTATGATGGTTCGAACAATAAGCTTACATTTCTCTTGTAAGTCAAGATCATTGTATTTTTTAAATTTTTCCAAAAAAACACTAACAAAGAATGTGCCAGGTGCCTCAGGATACTTCAAGTGACCTGTTTTGAAAGTTTTCATACCATAAAATAAATTGTTTTCCATAAATGGTACGTAAGCCACACATTGTATCGTTTATTCGTGTTGAGGTGTCATTATAAAAAATGTTAGTTGTAATAACCCAACGTTCCAGTTTTGGAACACCCCAAAAATGACCTTAAATTTGAAATATCACTAAGAGCTTGTCATTTCTGTTTAAATACCATCAACATCCAACACATATCTAAGTGGGATCTCAAAATTCCACCTAAAAAGGGTAGTGAAAAATAAAGGTTTATGAATGGACGAATGAATGAATGAATGACCGAACGATTGAATGAATGAATGCATCAATGGATGAATGAATGAATTGATGGATAGATGAATGGATGAACGAATTAATTAATTAGTTAATTAAGTAATTAATTAAGATGAGTTTGAAGATTCAGCAGTTAAGAAACTGATTTAGTTGACTGGTTCTGCTCTATATCAACTTGATCACTAATTCACTGATGGTATAATATGGTAAGTAGGCCTAACCGTGACTGCTTGTGCTTTAGCCTACCTGCATATCAACAATAGTCAAACATCTTTAGGCTTAATTAGGCTGCTAGGGAAAGAAAACTTCAAGCCAGTCCAAGTGTAAAGAATTCTCATGATTATAACATACAGCGAATGGCAAATATATTATGCAACAAAATAAAAGAAAATATGATACTGACGATCAAATCACCCTATAAAGCTCACAATAATTACGTGAAAGTTAGCCATTATATCACTATACACGAAGACTTCTATGAAGTTTGCGACATATCAATATACACAAATACAGATCTGTGAAGTTTAGCCATAATATCAACATACATATACACGAATATATATCTGTGAAAGTAGCAATAATATATCAAATAGTCGCATATAGCTGTGAAGTTAGCCGTATGTCAGTATACACTGATATTCTGTGAAGTTAGCCACACATCAATGTATTATATTATATACAAGTAGGTTAATTGTTTTGTCTTGACTGTTTATTCTTCAGTCTCCTAAAGTCACTTTTCGATCTGTGAAAAAATATATAGTCTGAATGAAACTCTGCTTAACAATCGTTCAGAGTAGCAGTTATCTAAATGCCAGTAGGCCTAATCAACAGACAGGCAAGTAGCAACACCTGATCCTTTTTCGTGCGGTTTTCTGTTTTACCGGTTGATAGGTTATGCAATAGCATCGCTTCATAAACGTGCGCCGTCTCCACGTAGGTCTAAGGGCGTAATCAGAGCCTGAAAATTAGTACTAAACAAACAGTAACCATTTGAGGAATCCAGTAGACTGCGATATTGTTAGGTTACGTTACTGCTTGTGTGCAATCGCATGTTTATGTGACGTTTCTTTTCTGTACTTTGTGCGTGCTTATGTTCATTCACCAGTTTATATTTGATGGATCATTATCAGTATAATTAAAATTTGTGTAATTGTTCAATTACACTTGTTATTTATAGAAATTTAGATATGATTCCCTAATGTTATCTTTTTTAAACCTCTCAATGGACTGCTGTGTAAGGTTAAGGTTCTGGCTTGTGCGGCACGGTCAAGGAATGATGTACTCGGAAGTTGGAATTTTAGAAGCAGCCGTATGACTTATCATGTGTTTTCTTGGTAAGAGATGCAGCACGGAGGGTAACAATAGATGCCGTTCAAAATAGACGCAATATATTGGCCTGTGGTGTGGTGATGCTTGTAGGCGAAAATGAAGTTCCTGTTGTTAAAAGGATCCTGTTTGGTCAGCATGTCATCTGCTTTGTACATAATTGAAAGTAATGTCTCTTAGTTTCGGACACTGTCGTGGCTAGAACGCTCGCATACATATATAACTGTCTAATGACAAAACGCAGTGATTGTGGCCTGCAACCGGACATTACATCAGTCAGACTTCAATGTCATATATCCAAATGTCTGGTTGTAGACCACAACGCCAGCGCTAAGTCATCAGACAATTACGCTCTCTTCGCCTGGCCTGGGTTCAGTCAGTGCTTGCACGTTGGTTGCGGTTCACCACTCTGGCAGACGGCATCCCTCTCCAGCCTTGACGGAGCGCTGCTGTTCCCATCCATTCCGCACGTGCCCCAGAAGGCCAGACCCCTCGTCCGGTACAAGTCGACGACCCAGGCGAGGCGACAGTCGCACTCGATGGGGTTGCCGATCAACGATAGGGTGCGTAGCTTGGGGTGTTTGGCCAGGATGCACCTCTTAAGGGTGGCCAGGTGGTTGTTTTCGACGTACAGGTAGCGCAGACGCGGTGAGTGGCGGAAGACGTTGTCTGGTAGGGTCTTGAGACGATTCTTCGACAGGTGGAGCTGGTGCAGGGAGCGCAGTCCCTTGAAGGTGTTCGGCCAGAGCAGATCCAGCTGGTTGTTCGTCAGCCACAGTTCCGTCACGTTTTCCAGTATGGCCAGGGAGTCGGTCGGGATGTAGCTGACCTGGTTGTCCTGTAGGTTCAGGCTGAGTAGCTTGCCCAGTCCCTCGAACGACCGATTCGAGAAGTATCCGAGACCGTTTCCGTCGAGGTTCAACACCCGGAGACTCTTCATGTAGGCGAAGGTCTCGGCGAATACGGTGCGGATGTGGTTCTCGCCGAGATAGAGAACCTGGAGGTTGGACAGGTGGCGGAAGACCTCCTTGTTCAAGGCCGATATCCGGTTCTTGTCGAGGTCAAGCCGACGCAGCATCCACAGTCCGGCGAACGTGTCACGGTCCAGTTCCTCGAGCTCGTTGCCCCAGAGGACCAGCTCACGGAGGTTCGGTGCGTGCTTGAAGAATCCCGGAGGAATCCGACGGATGTGGTTGCCCCAGAGGTGCAGATAGGTCAGCTCCTGGAGGCTCGTCAGAAGACCCTCTGGAAGCGAATGGATCTGACAGCGACCGAGGTAGAGCTCCCGCAGATAGGCTCCGAGACCCTCGAGGGCGCCGACGCTCAGCTTCTCGCTGATGGGATTGAAGTTGAGGACGATCTTCCTCGTCCTGAGGTGCTTGAAGGCTCTCTGAGGGACCTCCGTGATGTACTGTCTGGCCATGTAGATCCCCTCGAAGATCCGGTCGCTCTCCAGGAACTCAGGAATGGCGTCCAGGTTTCGACAACGGATCTCCGACGTCATCTGGATGCATTGACACCGCGTCGAGTTGACAGGACAGTTTTGAGATGAAGAGGAGGAGGAGGAGTACGTGGAGGAAGAGGAAGAAGAGGAGAAGGAGGAGGAATAGGATGACTGCAGGCTGAAGCTCCTATCGATGCTGAGGTTGACCAGAAGGAGGAAGAGGAACCTCTGGTCTTGAACGAGTCGCTTGGCGTTTGAACTCATCGTCATGTGAAAGGCTGAGGCCAGGAACTACACAACTACTCACTAATCAACTACATGATTGGAAGTCGTCCACCGAGGACAAAAGGTCTTCTGTTGGTCTCGTCTGTCTTTCCATTCTATTCCTTGAGAGCGAAGTTTCTCTCCAGTTGAAATGGATCTATCTGAAGACTATTATAATAACGCCTATTGTTTCAGTAAATAATTAGAGTCATTTACATCGTAATTATAAGCACAAGGTGCTTATAAGGTCCATGGTCATTTCAGATGGGAGGAACAGTCCGCAATCAATGTCCACAACTGATTTAAGTAATTGTCTAGTTCTCTGTCACCATAGCTACGAACTTTACTAAATCACCTTTACGTATCCATTCCAATTAACCCGATGTCCTTTAATTACTAATCAAAGCAACGAATATCGATCGACAGAATGAGTCTCACAGGTAACACAATAAAGCATTCATATAACGCAAATATTATCCAAGGCTTTGGTCACAGCCCGTCTGCTACGTCCTGTTGTAGACTAATTCGCCGATTGACTGACCAAGTCACGAATAAGAAATGCTTTCAGTCGAAGGCTGGAGAGACGAACGGATGCGCCAGAAGAATCTGTCCTTGGACGCAGGAACACACCGAGCACTGACCGATTAACCTCGTGTAGTTCTTAAATCTAGAAATGCAACAACACAATTGAGTGACTGGATGCAAAGCACCGAGAGAAAGACAGACAGGCGGACAGATAGACAAGCGGGCAGACAGAGAGACAGGCATAAGGACAGACAGGCAGACAAGCAGACAGACAAGCAGACAAGCAGACAGACAGACAGACAAGCAGACAGACAGAGAGACAGGCAGGCTGACAGACGTAGGGGCGTTGCCGTTACCAGAACGCGTTGCCAACTGTCGTTGTTCTCCAGACTGTTCTTGATAGCAGTCAAGTGCATGTGCACGGGTCAAACTCCACAATGGCCATCCATTCATTGATCCATCCGTTGAGACCCACATGTGTACATATGCATGCATACATACACACATGCATTCATGTATGATATGTATAGGGCCTACATACATAGGCCTGCATCAAGAAAGACTTATTTTTACAGCTATCAGTTTGTTTGTCTGTATAATTCCCATTGGATCGGGCGAATTGCAAGTGGAATTATGATCCAAGTGGAATTATGCATACATACATGGCCTACATACAAGCATATATACAAACGAACACATGCATACATACATGCATAAATACATGCATATATATGTATACATTCATATTGTACACTGTACAGATAGACAGACACACATGCATATATAATAATAATATTGTTTGTGTAATGTTATTCGCATTCGCAATCATCACAATTTCTGAGAATATATACATACATACAGCCCACGCAGATAGACAGTTATATGTATATATACATTACACATGCATCGATACATGCGACTGCATGTCCAGGTATAGAGGCGTGTGCATAGAGATCTATCTTGTCAGAGTCTTGTCCGTCGTAATTGGTTCTTATTAGTCCGAATAATCAATCACAATTTACTCGACAAAGGTGACACTTTGTTGAGCCTGCACTTATCCAAGTGGAATTTCTCAGAAAAGTGGCCAATAGGAAACGATTTACATCAGTTTCATGGTTGGCGAAAAAAGCCAATTTTATACCAAATGTTTTTAATTTGAACGAAAGTGACAAGTTTCATGTTATTCACATTCGCGCGAGATTGGTTCATGTCTGTGGAGATTCTATACGAAAGGATAACAGAATGGTAATCAACATGAAAACAGTAGTAGTAGTTTAGCTTCAGACAAGGCTTAATTAAGTGTGAGAATTTATGTTTGTTTGTGAAAGTCTCTCTAGCACGTTTTGCTTTTACGCCTCTCAACCGAAGTATCTATAGCTCCAACGCAGTCTAAAAAGATTGCACAGCTATCAGGGCCGTTTTAAGGTCGTCGTAGACCCTAGGCACTCTTTCATTCGTAGGCCCAACTGCCAACTCTGCATTATAGCTAAACGCATAACTACTAATTACGTATTCACAATATTTGCTGAGGTCATGCTCAATCACGATTCAAGAACACACCCAGTTATGATTTTAAATCTCAATTTACTTTTTTGTAACATTGCTTATTTAATATCCTGAATACATCCACTAAGGTTTAATGCAACATTTCAGGTTTTAATTTTACTATGATGTTAAGATATTATATATTATATTAATGAATTAAGTTTAATGGGCATTGGGTGGGCCTATATGGGACATAATAGCAGACTGTACGGCTTATAGTGTTCTTTGTAGAGCTACATGTATGCCTAAGCCCTAAGTGTTTATACACCAATATGCGGTATGCAATAAAGAATATACTTTTTCTTCTTCTATCTTTTACCTCTTTAGTCTATACACATTGGCAACTGCTTTATAGTTTTCTTAAGTAAATAGTCACGGGACTCACGTACGGCTTTGAAAGTGTTTAAAAACAGTATTAATTTTAAATAATCATGTCTGACGGATACAAGAGAACACACGAGTCTGGATTTGAGAAACAAAAAAGGAAGAGAAAGAATGACGACTATCTTCGTTTTGCACTACTTTCAATTGAAAACGAGTTAATGCGGGAAATGACACTTGAAGACGTTATAATGTGATTGTGTTAAAACTGCTAATGCAAAGAACGTAAAGTTCACTTAATGTAGGTTGTTGCACAGCTTAACTTAACTTTAAGTTAATAAAATAATTATCTTAAAGTTAAACTGATTCAGTACATTAACAAAAATCATTAAGTAAGGATTTGAAATTTCCTTTATTCAATTTCGCGGCAAGTTCAATAATTAAACTTATAAAAAGTTTTCAATAACTCATTTGCAGACTTTCCTAGGCCCCTGAAAAGTTCGTACATGTAGGCCCTAGGCACAGTGCCTAGTGGATAAAACGGCCCTGACAGCTATTGTAATTATAGGCATATTCGTAAACTTCTGATTTCTAACGGGCTACTTAAAAACTAAGCACAGGGCCCCAGCTTATTCACGAGCGCTGTGTCGTGTCCGGAGATACCAAATAACGATTACAGAACTTATTGTCAAGTTAGACCTCTAGCATCTACTCTGTTTCTCCCTCCACGAGGTCGCAATGGAGTAGCTTGGATAACGGAAACTGTTCAAAAAACCTGCTAAATAAAGAAATAAATACATATTTAAAAATAAAGAAATAAAATAATGAATAACGAATGCATTCAACCGCTAAATTACAGTAAGCTAGAGTCCAATAGTCCTTATGAAGTATTTTTTTTAATTCGAAATGTATTTGTACACGTTTTAATTAATATAACGACCGTAAAACCTCGATCCTAGTTATTTCTTATGAATTGATCAGCTTAGAGCCTTAGATCCGATACCCGTTTAAATGGATGCCACGCCATTTGAGGTCCTAGGTAGAAGAATGCCCTAAATAAAAATTACCCATTTTCTGCACTGCAATTGAACATTACTTCACTTCACCTTGCAATTTAGATTTTCACAATATTCTAAAATAATGGTAAGTTTTTCTAAAGTGGTGTGGCTTAACTTTTCTTTTTTAAGTATTGTAGTGTAAATCCCCGAAAATTTCTCAGTGACCACGAAAGTTACGCCAAGGAGACCAGTTTTTTCGCCGGCACTATATCAACTGAAGTCCGCAATAGCCTATCTGTTCTGTTCGTTCCGATGCCAGATCAAAATCCGGGGAGGTCAAACCGAGGAGACAGCATTGTGATACTGTGGTATTCGGTGATGATGGTGGTCGTGTTGTGGCGCATGAGTAGAATCAGGATATGATAGCTTGAAGAGTTCGGTTTTTAGTCGTGAGTGGAAAGTAGCAGAGGAAAATGCAAGAGGAGGATTAGTGAAATTAAGAGGTGAGATAGGAGGATGACCAAACTGGCGGAGGTCTTTGCGGAGTCCGTTTCAAAGAGAAGAGCTGGTGCAGCATAGAAAAACATAATGATGATGAGCGAGTAGACCCGGGCGGCTGGATGATGAATAACTGTTTTTGAAGTGTTTAGGCATAGCAGGTTGGAAGTCATCCAGGGTGATATCTGGGTGACGGTGATACGTAGATGATTTAGTGTATATGGAAGTGAGTGAGGGTATAATTATATGAGCAGTAGTGTATCGTCAACGTAGAGGTGATGATCAACAGGATGATGCAGTGAGTTTGCTGAGTGGGGAGGTGTAAAGAATGAACAGCAGAGGACCGAGAACAGAACCTTGAGGGAACATCGCAGGTAAGGGTGCGCGGATTAGTGACTAGCAGCATTAACAGTGAAAGAGCATGAGGAAAGTTACGACTTGATCCACGATAGGGCAGTTCCAGAATTTCTCAGAAATTCCAAATACAGAGAAAAGGCATTGTGTATAGTGCATAACCACTTACGCAAAGTATTTTACATGACTAATTGAAAAGTATTTAAACAATTTTATATTTATAGCGTATTTTGAATATATTCTTTTGAAGATATATTTCTGTAGCTTGAAAAGACTTCTGAAAAGTGTTTTGCACATCACTGCTTCCCTCACACCATACCTTCACCTTCACCATGTTTTGCACTTTTATCAAAGTGCAAAGCGCCATATTATACAGATATTCCTGGAGTTGCGTTGGTAACAGAAAATATATTCTAGTAATAGCATGTTCTTCCGGTGAAAGACAAACTGCGAATGCAATTACAGTTCGATAATACAAACTGTACGTTCCACATAATTTTAGGCCAATTGCGTTATGATTGTTACAAAGTAGTACGTTTCCATAGCAGTGGTTACTTAAGTGGTGACCATATGAAAATTACCTGAAATTAGCCGAACACAAACCAGCAGGCCTAATTAGACACAGTGAAAGGCCTACTTAAGCATTAAAGTAATAAACACAAGATATAAATAATGCATAAATTTATGTAAGACAATACAAAGTAACTTCCAAGATTAACTAATTAGCGTTTTAAACATTTTGTATTTATATTGTATTTTAAATTACTTACTAATTAAGTAACGTACTAACTACTAAACTAACTAACTAGCTAACTACCTAACTTACTAACTCACACCATGTCTCACTTTCACTCTAACTAACCAATTAACTATACTAACTAACTAACTAACAACTAACTAGGTAATTAACTAGAATAATTAACTAACAGCTAACTAACTACCTTGAACAACTTTGCATTGCACGATATGTAATTGCTTTATTTTTACACGAGCAGCATTCTCTCAAATGGGAAACTCACTTAGTGGTGAATCAATTGTCAGGTGGATAGACGGTGAAGAGGTAGAATCGTGGTTCTATGTTAGCTCACCTGCTGCATCTTATAAATGCCAGGGATTGGACGGAGACGCAACAGAGGAGCTGGAAATGGAGCGAGTGAAGAGCTACATATACAGCGAGGCTAATTGATTCATTCGTTGCACGAATTTATATAGCGCCCCTTAAAGAAACCCACTCAGAGACGTTCAAAACAAAGAGATAGACAGACGGAGACAGAAGAGAGATGGAAAGAGAGGACGAAAAGACTCAGGCATGAGAGAGAGAGAGAGAGAGAGAGAGAGAGAGAGAGAGAGAGAGAGAGAGAGAGAGAGAGAGAGAGAGATCAAGAGAGAGAGAGAGAGAGAGAGAGAGAGAGAGAGAGAGAGAGAGAGAGAGAGAGAGAGATTGGACGAACGAGAAACAAAGAGAAACAAAGACAGAGATAGAGATAGGTAGAAACAGAGAGATGTTTTCTACTTCTCTAGAGAGAGAGAGACAGAGAGACAGATAGAGACAGAGAGACAGAGAGACAGAGACAGAGAGAGACAGAGACAGAGCCAGAGACAGACAGACAGACAGAGACAGGGACAGAGACAGAGACAGAGAGATAGACAGACAGACAGACCTAGTGGAAGGTCAGACAGACAGACAGAGAGATAGAGAGACAGAGATGGCAGAGGGCAGAGGACCAGATGTTGGAGAGATTAGGGTTCTTCGGCCTAAGCCCGACCTTCCACTAGATCTGTCGTCCGCAGATGATGGGCGTCCTGACTTCCTCTGTAGTCATCGCCCTCCCTTTGGAAACAAACTCCTCCCCACTCCTCCCTGCCTCCGCCTCTATCTCCATGCGCCCATCCGTCCCTCCCTACGTCCTTCCTTCTACCCCTCTCCCTGAGTCTATCAGTCCCTTTCTGTATCCTCCTCTGCATCCTCCCCCTTCCTAGACCCTTCTCCCTCCCTGAGTCTATCTCTTTGTGCCCTTCCCTATCTCTTTCTTTCCCTCCATCTGTCCCTGTGTCCATCCCTCCCTCTGTCCCTCCTCTCTCTCCCTCGTCCCTCCTTCCTGTGCTTCCACCCCTCTCTCCGAGTCCATCAGTCCCTTTATACGTCCTCCTCTGCATCCTTCCCTAGACCCTTCTCTCTCCCTGAGTCCATTCCCTTGTGTCCTTCCCTATCCCTTTCTTTCCATCCCTCATCCCTTCGTCCGTCCGTCCCTCTGTGTCCCTCTGTCCCTCCCTACGTTCCTCCTTCTTCCCCTCTCCCTGAGTCCATCTTTTCTGCATACTCCTCTGCATCCTTCCTTGGACCCTTCTCTCTTCCTCAGTCCATCCTTTGTGCCCTTGCCTATGCCTCTTTCTTTCCATCCCTCTATCCCTCCCTCTGTCCCTCCTTTCATCCTTACCTCTCTGTCTGTCTCTTTTTGTCTCTTTTTGTCTCTGTCTGTCTCTGTCTCTATCTCTCTCCCTCCATCCCTGTTTCTCTCTGTCTGTCTCTGTCTGTCTCTGTCTCTCTGTCTCTGTCTCTGTCTCTCTCGTCTCTGTCTCTCTCTCTCTCTCTCTCTCTCTCTCTCTCTCTCTCTCTCTCTCTCTCTCTCTCTCTCTCTCTCTCTCTCTCCTCCCTCTCTCTCTCGGCGACCGTTCTTCCGTGCGACCGTCAACCGGTGAAGGCTCGTTTTCGATTATCGCATTGGCCGTGGTGGCGCTGCGATGTCTTCACGGCCAGCGATTCCTCCTCCTCGTCTCCTGACAGGTCTTTTAGTCGCCAACGATTCTCACAAAACGCCACCAGCTGCATCATCATCATCATCGTCATCGTCATCGTCATCATCATCATCGTCGTCATCATCAAGCGATGCCTGTTCTTCGGTCTGTGTAGTCGTCGTCGTCGTCATCATCATCGTCCGGTGGCGGTGGCCTTTGCAGCCGACGAAGAGAGCAGAATTACGGTCCAGTGAGCAGAACGAACGCCGTCGTTCCTGCGCCGCAGTCGCCGTCGTCGTTCACGGCTGACGACGACGACCGCGATGTCCCTTGCATTTCAATTCCAACCAGACAACGGACGCCGCACACAGCAGGACCTCTGCACGTACCATCGTCGGACACTCTGTCCGTCCGTCGGTCCCTTGGCCTGTCTCTGTCTGTTTGTTTGTTTATTTGTCTATCTGTCTGTCTGTATGTCAGCCATCCTTTCGGTCGGTTGGCTTGTCTGTCTATCTCTTTGTCTGTTTGTCTGTCTGTCTGTATCTGTCTGTCTGTATCTGTCTGTCTGTATCTGTCTGTCTGTATCTGTCTATATGTCAGCCATCCTTTCGGTTGGTTGGTCTTTGTGTCTATCTGTCTATCTGTCTATCTGTTTGTCTGTTTGTCTGTCTGTCTGTATCTGTCTATATGTCAGTCATCCTTTCTGTTGGTCGGCCTGTCTGTCTGTCTCTTAGCCTGGCAGTCTGTTTATCTGTCTGTCTGTCTTACTGTATCTGTCTGTATATCAACCATCCTTTAGCCTGTCTGTCTGTTTGCTGGTATTTATGTTTGTTTGCTTGTCGGTCTGTACTTCGGGTGATCTGTATGTTGGTCGGTATGTTTGTATACGTCGGTCGATGTCAGTCTGCATATTAGTTCGTCTGTCCATCGGTCTCTGTGTATCTCGGTTGCATGTTGATCGTCTGTATAGCGGTCTGTCTGTCCCTCGGTTTGACAGTCTCCATCTGTCTGTCTATCTGTCGACAGATATGTTTGCATCGGTTGATCTGTCTGTGGATCTTACTTTCTGCACATTAGTCTGTCTGTCTGTCATATTGTGTGTGTGTGTCGATTGGTCTGTTGGTCGTCGGTTGATAAAGGACGTCCTGGTGCTTGAGCGGACGATGTCGTCTGCTTCATTTCGTCTCATTTCGCGCCGCAGGACAACGCCACCTAGCGTCATCGACAGGCAAACAACGGAGGCAGAGGAGGATTCTGGGTCTTCTGGAGTCGCTGTCATCGTCTTTGCCTCGTTCTTCGCCTGCAGAGACAGACTCAGCGTGTGTAGGGTGGGCTTCGGACGGTGGAAGGGGCAAGGGCGGAAGAGGAAGGATGATTTTTATGTGAGGATGGGATAGACATAACAATAGTCGAGAATTACAGGATGCCAGGATGGGTGGGTGAGATGGGTGAGATGGTGAGTGGATGAGTCTATGAGTTGCGGAGTTTGTAAAGGGTGGATGGGTGGGCGGCTGAGCGAGTGAGTGAGTCAGTAGGTGAGTGAATCAGTCTGTGAGTAAGTAAGTAGGTAAGTCAGTCAGTAAGGGGGTCAGTCAGTAAGTGAGTCAGTAAGAAAGTCAGTCGGTCATTAAGTAAGTAAGTCAGTAAGTAAGTGTCAGTAAATCCGTCAATCGGCCAGTCAGTCATTCAGTCAGTAAGAAAGTCAGTCGGTCAGTAAGTCAGTCAGTATCACAGTCAGTAAGTCATTAAGTATGTAAGTAAGTCAGTAAGTCAGTCAGTCAGTCAGTCAGGAAGTCAGTCAGTTAGTCAGGAAGTAAGTCAGTTAGTCAGTATGTCATTCAGTCAGTAAGACAGTAAGTAAAGTAAGTAAGCAAGCAAGCAAGCTAGTCAGTCAGTTATTCAGTGAACGAATCAGTTAGTGAGTGAATCAGTGGGCAGTGACTGCAGTTGTTTTTTGCAATGAGGGAATAATTGGTCTTTTAGGTTACAGCCATTACTAAACCATAGACTGGGTGTTTGCCACAGCTGAATATATATCACAGCGCATGGTTGTGCCATAAACCATAAAAAAACAACATCTGGCCCATAAACAAATATAATTATATGAGTGACAGCGAACGGTATTTCTGGAATAGCTTTTCAGAGAGAGTCTTCTAATAATGTTCTTCCACTAGAAGCAGTCTGTCCAATGATTATTATTCTAATAATTCGTAATTGATATGAGGACATTGTTTCAGTGGGCGTATTTACATTTGGGCTCAGCCCGCGTCGCGTTTCTGATTATTGGGTTTTTCGAATCATGTCGGCTTCTTGAAACGAAAAAGCTTCCGTTATACTTCAGGAAATTATTATGTAACTAAGATCGAGACAGATGATTGTGGACGAATGACGGGAGGGAGGGAGCATTGGGAAAATTACGGAGTTCAGAAGGGGATATTGTTCCAGAGTAGAGGACTCGAGGTACGGTGTATTGCACGGATTGGTTAGAATGCATATTAAGAAGAGTTGTTACTGGGATACTGACAAGAGTAGCCTATGAGAAGATGATGATCGGACAGAGCGAGGTAACTTGATGCTGAAGAGTTTGTAAATAGGTTGGGAATTTCGTAGATAGTTATTATTTAGTGAAACACTTTGAACATTAATGTGGTCGGGGATTTCCAGCCACCGGAGTGAATTAGGGTTAGAGCAGAAGTGAGGAAAATTATGACGAGAGAAGTCAAAGTCGAAGAGAGTTTTGGAAGACCTGGAAAAGGTAGTTACGCGAGGTGCGTTGTGTTGTGAATGATGATTATTACAATAAAGTTATTGTAAATCCACCTGCTTTAATAATCACTAACCTTAAAACAAATGTGACTGGAATTCTCAAAGAATAAATTCTTCCCAGGGAGAGATAATTTCAACGGACGGTAAAAATGTTAAAATGTTTTCTCCCCGGAGACTTTTTTTAGAATATAGTCTTCGAGGGGTAAATTTATTTTAAAACAGATCCTAGGGAGGGAAGAGAATCTGTTCCGAAGTAGACTCTCGTGTGGGGGAGACATTTAAAGCTAAGGAGTGACCGAATGTTGTGAAGGTAGAGTAGGAACTTCTTGTTAGTAGGTGAGACGGGTCAAATATAAGTAGAATGGGGCGTTTAAATTGCTTTGTGTGCAGGGACCATGCACTAGAGAGTGACATGGGGAGACAATCTCGTCCCCATCCCCACCCCGCACCAAGTTAGTCGTCCCCATCCCCACCCCATCCCCGCAGGGTTTGTCCCCATGTGCCCCATCCCCGCAGGTTTGCTCCCCATCCCCACCCCATCCCCGCAGGTTTGCTCCCCATCCCCACCCCATCCCCGCAGGACGACATCACATTCTCCGCAAAAGTTTACACAAATTCAAATTAAAAATAACAGTTCTTAGCTTACAAAACTATTTGTATTGTTGACTGCATTAGTCTGTTATTATCTTATGGACAGTTTGCATTAACCAAGTCCTGACTATTTCTGACTAGTAGGCTTCAGAAACTAATAAACTTTCCTTATCAGTTCTCAAGTTCTCAACATCACCCGGGTTTATTGCCGGCTCATTCCCATTACCGCGGTATTACCGCGAGAGTAAACCCCATTACCGCGGTATTGCCGCAATTTTTGTCCCCATTACCGCGGTATTACCGCAATTGTTGTCCCCATTACCGCGGATTTAGATTGGGTTTCCCCGCGGGGAAATTCCCCATGTCACTCTCTACCATGCACAGGGAAAAGCTTATGAACAATGTTATTAAAGATTAATTCGCAAAAGGCAAACAAGCTGCCTTGAACCACTTTTGCACAAAAGGTCTAAATGCCAGTTATCAACAGACGACGAGTTCTGGAGATTGCAAAGAGGGGATATAATTTAGGTGATTATAATGTATAGTAGCAGTGTATAGTTTGAAGTTGAGAGGAGACGAATTTAGGTAAAAGGCCTGAAGGGATTTAGTACAACAAAGCCAGCAGATAGGCCTACATGATTTTACGTAGATGGCAGGTCGAGGTTGACTGGGCTCGGATCAGCGAGAGATATACAATGTAGTAGGCCTACATGTATGCCATGACAGAAGCCGGGGAAGAATTGATGAAGTCTCCTGTATACGCTCTGAAGTCATTAATTTCATCAGTGAGCAAAATAATGCACATAAAACAAGAGGAGTCATCAGTGGCCGGCTTACGTGGAGCCTAACCAATAGATTCCTATCCAAAGTTGTCAAATGACATCAAATGACATCATGCTCAGTGTTTCTGGAACAAGTTGCGTCGACAGTGTATAAGCAGTGATAAATGGTAGCATTCGCGGTACACGATAACGCTACTGCCCAACGAGCCATTAAAAAAATAAGTAAGTATATATAAGAAAGTATATATAGTAAGTATAGCAATGCTGATAGATGACGTATGTCCGGCTACACTCACACTGAACAGTTAGGTATTTATCGTTTGCTGGTTGTTACCTCCAAACGGTCGATGTCACTGCAAATACCCGCGTCTTTCCTACTCCGCAAAGACAAAGGCTACTCAGCTTCAGACTGCGCACATACTGTAACAGTAGTTCTCAAACTCGACCACACACAGAGCCGGATTAACCGATAAGCGAAATAAGCCATGGCTTAGGGCCCCGCAACGATTTGAGGGCCCCCAACTGTCAGGAAATATAAAATCAGATGGTATAAAGGTCCTATTTGACATGGCTTAGGGCCCCCACAACGTTTTGAGGGGCCCCAACTGTCAGGAAATAATAAATCAGATGGTACAAAGGTCTTCTGGAAAAAAGACAGAAAGCAGAAAAGCAAAAAAAGGTCATCAGAAATTTTTCAAAGTAATAAACATGGTTTTTCTCCAAATCTGGGGAAAAAATTTGCATGGCTTTCCGGTTAGGGCCCCCGGATGTCTTAACCCGGCCCCTTGGCTTAGGGCCCCGGAAAGTCTTAATCCGGCCCTGACCACACATAGAAAGTCCTTCTCTACTCATACAGTCACATAGGCGAAGATAATATGCGAATAAAAATTATCGTACAAAACGCATAGCTTATGAAATCCGCAGCAGGAACGAAAATAGGCCTAATTTTGACACGAACGTTCAGCGACAGAAACTTCACACATTCAAAATAATATTATGTTGAACAAAATCTGCGCTTAGATTAAATATTTCGCCGAAATGACGAAAGTGCATATTCCATACCAGAAGGCAAGCGTACATTTCGTATTTAGAAGCCTATTATATTCTGCATTAGAAGGCAAAGTGCATTCATTATTTAAAAGGCAAGTGTGGCCTATATTCTGCATTAGAAGTCAAGGTGCATTCATTATTTAGAAGAGAAATATAGCCTATATTCTGCATTAGAAGGCAGGCGTACACTCCAGGTTTAGAAGACAAGCCCGTGGCCTGTATTTTGCATTAGAAGGCAGGCGTACATTCATTATTTAGAAGGCAAGTGTGGCCTATATTCTAGTCAAGCGTACATTCATTATTTAGAAGGCAACTTCTGAGCCAATCTGTTTGAAATTAGGTCTTCGATAAAGGACAACAATACTGAGAACGGCCACATTAATAATCACCGAGTCGTCGGAAGACAATTTGTCTCTGAGCTGCAGCGTGCTCTAGACATTCATTGCTTTTAGAAGTGGAGATCGATGGCAGGCCATATAACAGGACCGTTGACGTCGGTCGATCTAATACAAACAATGATACAAGAAAACGATGATCGCTATAGCCGGCCATCTAACATCCAGACCCTCTTAAGCACTTGCCGCCAGGGCGCGCTCTAAACCGCCTACAGCATCTGCCATGCGCGCTAGAGACTAACGCTCTGTAAGCACTTGTCACGTCCTCTCTTCAAAACCATGTCTGCCAGCAACAGGTACTTTGTAAGTTATAGCTCATACAGATAAATGTACAGACACTTTCTGACTTAGAACCGACTTACCAATACTGACCTGCTAATATTAACTTACTAGTATCAACTTCTAATTACTGACATACTGACATTCAATGACGTAGGCCTAGTATAGTGCAGTAAAATAAATCATCCTGGGCATACAACACAATGTGACTAGTACTATAGTGTGGCACGGTGGCCGGCTGGCTAGAGCGGTTGACCTGTAACGCGGAGAGTACGGGTTCGATCCTGGTCCGGGGCGGTTACTGTGTAGGGACCCTGAGCAAGTCCTTCGCGCACAATTGCTCTGCAATATAATAATATTGCATCTGCGCCGCCGAGGCGTGTTCACTTCTCAGCTTTTGGCCACCTTTGGAAGAAGGACGATATCAAAGGCAGTTATATTGTATTGTATTGTATCGTATTGTATTGTATTGTATTGTATAGTAATTACTACGGCCTGTTGAATAAAAATTGAGGTTTAATTTGCTTGGATAAACGCCGCTTTCGTTCAGTTGATGCTTGTTGGCTTCCTAACCACACTACTTCTGCGGGTTATTGACACAGTCATCTCTGTGGTGCGTTTTTAATGGCACCCACACAATTAATGGTGCCTGACTGCACCGGAAAGAAGCCTACATCCAATAAAACCTGGTGCCCTGGGTAAGACCTCGCCTTTTATTCTATCTGGTTCGAAGGGTGCCCAGCTAAGGCAAACTTGTGTGCTTCAATGCCTTTGCATTTTAAGGTTAATTATAATACGAAGTGTGTTATATGATTGTGCTGATGTATGGCACGTTATTCTCATATTATTCATTCATTCATAGGAACCTTACACAAGGATTTCTCACAACAAGGACATTGGGATGAGAGGCCACTGGAGCGCTACAGTGCAAATATTATTAAGCATATTCATATATTGAGGAAAGAGGTTAACGATAAGAGGTGGAGTGTCGAGAATAGATTCGCACTGAATTGATTGCACAGCTTCCCTGCACTTTGTATAGAGAAGAGGTTCCATCGTATTGCAGACCATCCCTAGTGGTCAGTGATCTTAACGGAATGACCTATTGACTTTGGACCTCGGTTTGCTTCGTCATCGGTTGATACCTTGTGCATTTGCTTTGGCGATAATTATATAAGCTGAAATCTAATTAATAATAATTCTGGCTACTTAGTCTACATATGATATGAATGAAATGCAATGCCGATAATAATAATAGTGACTAACATAATAACAAACAGATCTAGGCCTGTTCCCATGATAATTGTTTCACTCTCGATTATAATATATTACACAGCTTTGAAACGATATCTTATTTATTAGTCCCATATCCTGGAACAATAAACCAGCTTCAAAGTGGCAATTAAACATCCAAGCAGCTTCCAGATGACACGTGAGGCTGGAGACGCAACGGAAGTCACGATTACGAAATTCAGAAGACTCGCATAATAATAAGGTTTTGATGCGTCTTGCAAAGCATATGAAATGGAAACCCACTGCGTATAATGATTGCAGAGAGACGGAGATGGTTATTATCCGACCTGAAAATTGCTTTCCATGGAGTTTATGATCATCGCGTTATATTTGCAAATGATTTATGCAAAAATTACTCAACAGCAAAATTCCTGTTTGTCTCACACGCTGTATCTATGTAATGTCTAGGTTCAATTTAGAGATCCGTTTCAATCTCTGCTTTTATATAAGCATTCATATTCCAAAAGGAATTACTGATCAGTGATCATTATGTATGTCATATAAAATCAATCAATAATAATATTTATTGCTTCCTTTTATCTGTAGTTCTATATGTTCTGAACATACGTAGATTGATATTAAAGAACTAGATGATTGCCCGTCCTAAGACGTTGAAAAGAATCTGAAAATGTGAAGAGTTGCGTCGTCACGTGCTATGTGATTGACGTCAGTCCTTTCCCTCTCCCCTGCCTCTCTCTCCCTCCCTCCCTGCCTCCATCTCTGACTCCCTGCTTTCCTCCCCACCCTCCCTCCGTCCATCCATACCTCCCTCCCTACCTCTCTCTCTTTCCCTGTCTCCCTCCCTACCTCCATCTCTGACTCCCTGCTTTCCTCCCCACCCTCCCTCCGTCCATCCATACCTCCCTCCCTACCTCCTCTCTCTCCTCCCTCCCTGTCTCCCTCTCTACCTCCATCCTGCTATCCCTTCCTCCAACCCTCCGTCCACGCCGAAGCCCGCGCTTGGCAGGAAGGAATGGAGGCAGAGAGGCAAAGAGACAGAGACAGATGTCGAACCCTAGTGGGTATCGAACCCGTGCTCTTCTGATCTTCGTGCCAGCGTCTTACCATTCAACCATCTCCCCGCCTCCGATTCTACTCCACTGATGAGTTTATTCTCGAAGTGGCGCTTATATAATTATGTCAAATTACAATTACAAGAAGAGTGCATGTAGGACTATAATTGCACATAGAATAGTTGAGTCCTGATTTGGAGAAAATTCTGTGTTGCAGATAAGTGATAATAATTTATGTTTGGAAAACTGATTTGAGTAGAACATAACTTATAGATTAACCGAGGAAGTTGTTTAGTAAATTTGACAGAGGCGTGCGATTTTTATTTTTTTTAGTTAAACCAACGTTAGTGCATTCCAAAAGAGCCATACTAGGAGAAAAGAGAAAGGTTTCAAAGGTCCAAATGATTTATAGCAATCCAGTGAAAGTATCTAAGGTGGTGGGCATTATTAACACACTCAAGTGGAAGCTGCCTACTGGAATCCTAAGGAATTTATATAATTCGCTTATGCTGCCCTACCTAACGTACTGTACTACTGCTTGGGCTGGAGGCTCTCCAAATCGCCTTAAACCTATTTTTTTACTCCAGAAGAGATCGATTAGAATCATTGCTGGTGTACATTACCTTGCCCATAGTTCCCCACTATTCAAATCTCTCAATTTACTCTCCATATATGATATTTATCGTCATCAACTGGCCACTCTTATGTATAGGCATCAGATGGGTCTTCTTCCTCCCATATTTAAAAAGTTTTTTCACAACTAATTCTGACCTCCACCAATATAATACACGTAAGAAGCACGATTATCGATCTGCGTTATCTAGAATTGGGGCTCGCTCTTCCTCGGTTCGTATCACGGGTCCCAAACTATGGAATTCTATTGATCCTTCTGTACGATCTGCCCTTTTCTCTTTCATCCTTTAAATATACTTTTAAATCCTTATTGGTCTCCCAGTACTTCTAAATTATCCTACTTTACTCGAAATTAATATTGTTGACTTCCAGTGATCCTTTCCTGATGTAGCTTTTCTGTTTTTGCTTCTAGTACCACCCTACCCATCTAGTTTTCCTACCTATGGGGATGACTCGATAAGCACTTTGTGCTTCTTCTCCTCATCAGTTGTTATTCTAGTGCTTATGAACCGATGTATCTTATTATTGCACTGTTTATAACATTAACTTGTCTAGTTAACATTTCTGAACATTGTTTTAATGTATATTATGTTTGTTTTTTTTTTTTTCTATTGAGTTCTTGCTGTTCGCTTATTCAAATAAATAAATAAATAAATAAGTGAGTCAGCAACTCGGACAGATTAAGTGAGTAAAACGATCGTAATACTCGGCTGACAGGAGTAAAAGAGTATCGTAATACTAGGCGTGATAAACGTCTGAAAGAAGCCGAACTCAGCCTTATAGACTACACTATTTAACTCCTATCAGCAGTGACTAAAATGTCAGATACTGCATTCGCTTCGAAATTATTTCGGGTTATATGGTGGATGAAAGTTCCGATAAAAGAACATAATTGAAAAGATTTGACAGTCTGACTGACAAGCCATTGGCTACGGACCTTTGGGAGCTTTGCACTTAGACAGCTGGGCATCAAAAGCAACGAACGGCGATAGGAGACACTTTAAATATGCACTAAATTGGACAGCGTTTGCTGCATATGAATACAGTGGCGTCTACGGGGTGCGAGGGTGAGGCCGCACCGGGTGACACCTTCAGATGGAGTGACACCAAAGTGACAAAATGACTGTCTGAAAAATTGTGCGCAGTGTTTCAGCAGAAATTTATTATTTATAATACTGTATTTATTTACCTAAAGCTCATACTCTACGCTAATTTACCTTTTATCTACGGCTTCTAATGCGCTCCGGGCTATTTACGAGTAACATTGGTACAAAAACATTACTAAGGATTCTGTATGGTCTGGAAAGGGAGACGGTACATGGGGTGACACCATGAATTACACCACAGAGTAACACCACCCTAGTGACGCTACTGTATGACTATACATGAAAAACAAAGAACTATGAAAGGGTCCTATATTAAATACAAAATAATCACATTATCACGCTATAGTGACATATCATGAGGCATGCAGAAAGTCAAATAGTAGACAAAAACAACCAAACAGTTTATGCATACATACAGACGTATGTACTTACAATGTTACATGCATACATACATGCATACATTATAAACATTCATATATATATATAAATACATCAATATATGCATATATATACATACAACTATACATATTATAGTTTGTTTACAGTTTACACATATAAATACAGTACACGTATTCATGCATATATTATACTTACCTACCTACATACATGCATACATACAAAATGTATGTAGGCCTACATACATACAGTGGTTAAAGTGGTTTGGGTGAGCAGTGGGAACTCCGAAGAAGAGTTTTATTGGAATGCATCTGTTATTATTGTCCTATTTACCTATTACATGGTGATCAGCGGGAACGCAAGCAATAAATTTCCAGAGCAGTCGGAACGCCGTTCCCACAGTTCCCACACCACTTTAAACGCTGCATACATACATACACACTACACAGATAGGCCTACCTATGATATTATACGAACATTCGTACATGTATACAGTCGGACTTAGAGTCAAAGAGGCAGACAGACTGATACAGACAGAGGAAAAACCAGATGGAAGGAGTCACAATAATACATCTACATGACTTTCAACTGCCGCCGAAAGATGACAGAAATTTTGTCCCGAGGTTATTATTCAGATGTCTAATGTTGCTCCGATGACTATGTTGCCCCATGCTTGAACAGTGACTCAAATTGTTTAATTTTTGCTAACTTATAACCAGTGCTTTTTTTCTAGAAAAAAGGTTCCGGAACTCAACAAATTCAGAACAGTTATAGTGGCATATTTTATGGTAATATTTCTATTTAATATAATATCAATATCAATAAACACTGAAGGCACTTAGATTAAATAAAGATACCTAAATTATTTACAAAAATTTTAATGAAATTTAAATTAGCTACATTATATTTTTTAATAGCTGAAAAAGGTCCCGGAACGGCGTTCCGGACCGTTCCGGCTGAAAAAAGCACTGCTTATAACTGGTATTACTGTTTCTGTAATGGGTTGCGGTGTGCCAACCCAGTGTTTCTTCAATAAACGAATATTATTATTATCTAGTACGTCAAGAAGCGTACAGACAGGGACATAGAGGAGGACAGCTCAAAACGCACTCAGGGAAAACGACAGACGTTGGTATAGAAGACGACTGAATGGTTGGACAGACGGAGGAGAAGAACAATTATTCTATCAGTAACCAATGACGAAGAAGCCACGTCGTCTGCGATAATTGATTGACCGGTGGCCAATAATCTCCGGGGATCCTTCTTCCCTCCCTGGAGTAGGCCTCCGTCGGCTGTGGCATGCACTCGGGGACCGCCAAGCCCTCCTTCTTTAGGGAAATATTGGCGTATGGCCGACGATGAGAGTGGAAACGATGTCTACACATAGCCCGAGAATATCATAGCCATCGAAAACGAATATGATTTATAAGAAGACGATGACGACGGAGATAATGATGATGGATTCGTCGTCATGAAAACGCTTTTAATTGTCACGACAGAAAAATGACGACGGCGCTCGTGATGCTGATGATGGTAGGACGCAGACAGAAGCGTCGTTTAGTTGTTTAAGACATGCATTATAGTACATAGCAAACGCATTACGCAACGAATAAAAGATGCCATATCCCTGAGTAACATACGCAGACGTTCACTTAGTGAAAATCAAGGAGATTTGGAGACTGACACACGAACGCTATTTGGTTATCATTTATTCAAATCCCGTCATCGGCAGGTAGATGTTCTGAGATGTCTGCTTCACTTGCGTCCCTTGGCAGTTAGTTATAAAATTTATATTTAATATAAGCTCGAAATGTCCACAGCGCCCAAAAAAGCGAAGTCGCGGGAACTAGCTTATTCACAGGCGCGTATATTGTAATCGCACACCGTCGGTGGGAGGATGAGACGGCGAGGGAGAGGAAGAAGTCGCCAACCCTGCAAACCCATGGTTGCCATTCGGCGTAACTCAAAGGACTACTCTTATTCTTATCTAGGTCTATTACGAGAATTTTTAACGCGCATAGAAAACGCCAAAAAGTGAACGAGAGGTGCCAATGTCTGTATCTGTAAATTATTCTGAGTGCGTAGGCTAATGTAGGCCTACAGTCGACGCCGCTTAAGAGCATAACCTTGGGACTGCAATGAAATATATGCATTTCAGCGAATTATTCCTTTATCCCTGCATTTAAGTGGCGTTGACTGTAGTACCAAATATAGGCCTACACGCAAAAGACAGTGTGCATAACTTGCATGTATATATGCCATCTTTCATGCGTCAAACTAACAAATAGCCTACGTTAGAGACGAGAGATGGGAATAAATAGCCATAGTTGAAGCTGAAGACGCTGACAATTTTGACTATTGTAACATTGTTGACCTCTCTTGAAAAGGTGCGAGGTTCTAGAGAGAACGAAAATGAGAAATCATAACACATGAAAATGATGTTAGCATTTATAGACGGGAGGAAAATTGTAGAGAACTCTGATGTTGGTGGCAAATAGACGACCGGTGAATAATACCCTTTGCAAATGCAAAAGAAATAGTTTCTGTTCACTGCAGAAGTGCAGACACTAGTGTGGCATAGATGTTTCCTAGGGGTGCTCACGCTGGAAGCGCCTCTGAATTGTTACTACTGCTTGAGGCGCTTTACAAATATCCAAATATCCAAATACATTACACTGAGTGGTGCAGCAGAACGACGTGGACCGGGTCTCATACAGAGGAGCCGAGATTTTGAACAACTGTGTTATGTATTAATCATTAATAATTTTTTCAGTTAACTACTGCGAATTCATAATTATGCTTGTGAACTGCGTACTTCGAGATTAGGGTCTCGTATATATGTAGTGGCCAGACCTCTTTGAATCTCTGAAAGGCCCTGGATCTTACACATGTCTGATAATAGTCTAGATCACTATAGCCTATACCAACATTGTTTAAAAGGTTACACTATTCCAAGCTAATCTGATAGATGCATTACGAGGTCATCGTATGAACATCGGTCAAAATCGTTAACCTCTGAAGAAACTCAGTCTGAATCCAATTAGTCAGAGAACCAGAAATCGTAATCGTAATCGTAAAGTCCACATTTCTAAAGCGCTATTCTAAAGCTAAACGCAGGATGCCCAATATACCCCGCAGCCGATCGAGTCGATCGATCGAGTCGATCATAACTCGAAAACACATGACTCGAGTCGATCGTAAACTCGACCAAGTCGAGTCGATCGTTGTTTCCTCGACTTGACCCGACTCTTAAATATTTTACTTACTATTTCTTCACAAAATGATATAATGACCAGTGGTGTAGACGTAAATTTGGAAGTACCGGAGCGCTCCAGTCATTTGAAAGTTGATGACCGGGGGGGTAGTAACGAGTATTTTCCTACATTTCACACTTTCTCTACAAAATTATTTTGCGTGGGAAAACTCGATCCTAAGGGGAACTTTCCCACCCAAGAGACGTCTAAATTAAAAACTGGCTCCGGCTAAATAATAAGTACCGGAACGCCGCTCCGGACTGCTCCGGCTCGTCTACACCCTGATAATGACGTAATTCTATGTAAACACACAACTACCGTATGAACCTAATATGAAATTCACTGCAAATAATGAACCTCTTGGCGCTTTCTTATCAGTGGAAGTTATAGAGATACTTTCTTTCACAGTTCAACTATAATAGATAGATATTACACGTCCTCTACTGCCGTTTTATTTGTTGAGCTGGTACTAATTTATGTACCGTACCGCAGGATATTCCATTGTAGCCTAGCTGCCTAGCTGATCAAGTCGACAGATTTTGCGAGGCTTAATCCTTACAAGTCAACCACAGGCAGACACGATGTCATTATAAAACCTGAAATGTTACTTACCAGTTCAATTACAGTTGATGCTTTGTACATTAGACACCAGAGCTATAGAAGTTATAGCCTAATTGCAATTACAGTTGTTAATAGAACTGTTATAACCAGTGACAGTTTGAGGAAGAGCGTGCAATTGAAATACATGAGTAATTTAGATACTGGATTATAACAATGCAACAGTCGTCAGCAATTTTGGCCAAGATGCTACAGTCCAAGTCGACGAAGTCAATCGAGTCGATAGTCGTCCGAGCCAAGTCGATCGAGTCGTCGAAAGGTCGGCGAGTCGACGAAGTCGATCGAGTCGATCGTCGTCCGAGCCAAGTCGATCGTATACACTCGACTCGATCGACTGCGGGGTATAATGCCCAAACATGCTCAACTGAAATCCAGTAAGTCGTAAGGGTCAACGAACACATAGAAGTTGAACTGTTCAGACCCAGCGCACAATATACCAGAGTTCCAAGAAAATATTTACGAGTTCATAGTGAAGTCAAGATGCGATGGACAAGCAACCTGAAACAGGTGAGTCTTAATTTTAACTCTGACTGGCATTAGAGACTATGTCAGAACGAATAGAAATGGACAGTAAATGCCAAAAGCTCTGGACGAGTCACCGAATAAGCCCGAGAACGCAACACTGTCCTGTTGCGTGGCACAAGAGTCAAAGAGTCACCTATCGAGTGCAATTGTACCTGGGAAAGAGACTATTCCGTATTACGTACATGTATGTTTGTATACTCAGAGAGTTCTATAGCCACAAGAATGTCTCAAATCGGTAGACATTGCTCTAGAGAACATTTAGGCCTACACACATCGACCAATCGAAGCGAAATGTAAATACTATCGACAGGACGCAATGATGTTGGACAGATGAAAGGGAAGTTGTCTTTGATGGCGAATTTGTCTCAACCGTATTATGGAGTGCGTCGACTCTCAAACGCACTAGAGAAATGCCAGATTGCATTGCAACAGTACAGGTGTACCGAGAAAAAACCCATCAGCGACAAAATCACTGGAGCTACTTCAGGACAGCTATTCGCAGTGGATGGAAAGACAGATGCTATAGGGTTGACACAATGTTTGCTGTTGGTTACTGTAGGTACAAAATCTGCATGGTGCTTCTTCAAAAGTAACTATGAACTACATCTGAACTGTGAACTACATGTTCAGACCCTATAGTATGAAAACTATTTGTAGGAACCGTGAGTTCAATATGTATGTATGTATGTATGTATGTATGTATGTATGTATGTATGTATGTATGTATGTATGTATGTATGTATGTATGTATGAGTACTTGTTATCTTGCCCCTTCAAGATTTCTACTTAAAGGCGCTCCCGACTACAGCGCGGAAACTGAACCGCCGAAACGCAAGAGCAATTGCGAGTGAAGGACTTGCCCAGGGTTCCTACGCGGCGGCGTGAGGTGGATTCGAACCCGCAACCCTCCGGCTGCAAGGCACCGAACATACCCCTACACCACCACGCCCCATTTAAGAAGGGAGCGAGATGAAGACAATGACCCAGAAAGGAAAATCATGTTACTTTGGTTCTCTCTCCCCTCAACTCAATAGTGTTGTGGTTAGCGCGCTGGACTGTCAGTCGAGAGGTCGGAGGTTCAAATCCCTGCCAGGACAGAAAATTTGGTTCGAGATTTCTGTTCCACCAGCACTCCTATGAACTCGCAAATATATTTTCCGGAACTCTTGCACATTGCGCGCTGGACCTGACCAGTTAATCTTGTAGGCGTTGTTTGTCCGTAATTGGCCCTTGTCACTTCTTGGATTTTAAGTGGGCATTTTTGGGCACTTCGCGATGGCAGGCAGGACCACGCTATGGCATTTCGACCAGAGGTTTAACGAAGGAGGGCAGAGGGTGCGCAGCACAAAGGGGCGCAGAATTAGCTTTCAGTGGTACACAGTACTATGACAAGAACGATTAAAAGTCAACAAGAAAATTTAAAAGGGACGCAGTCATCAACTCTTTCATTCATTCATTCATAAATTTATATAGCGCCCCTTCCAGAGGACTACTCAGAGGCGCTCCCGACTCCAGCACGGCCAAAAAGTAGAAAAACTCTTGCCTCCGAACGCCGAAACCCTTCGTTATACCACTGGCTTCGACCCTTGATTTCCGGTCCATCCAAGGACCTGGAAGAGACGAGTTTCTTCACCCAATTAACTTCGGACTACACGGAAAAGGAGACGAGCCAAAGGCGATTGGTCTCGTTGCTTTCCATAATTAATTCCAAGTCCTCGATGCTTACTCGATGTGTTTTTCTACTTGATATCTATATTAGCTATCTCGTCCATGTTGTAGCATCTGATTATAATGTAATGTAATTAGTAACTTATATAGTGCCGCTCACAGCCGTGGCCATTCAGTAGCGCTCCCAGTGCGAGTACCCCGAGAGAAGAAATTGGTGTCAAGAAGGGAGCGAGATGAAGACAATGACCCAGAAAGGAAATCATGTTAGTTTGGTTCTCTCTCCCCTCAACTCAATAGTGTTGTGGTTAGCGCGCTGGACTGTCAGTCGAGAGGTCGGGGTTCAAATCCCCGCCAGGACAGAAAATTTGGTTCTGTTCCACCAGCACCCCAAAGCCAACTCAGCTATAATGAGTACACTGACCATACACTGTCGGTGGGAAGTGGAGACGGTGAGGGAGAAGATTGGCCACCAGCCCTCATATGCCGAGGCTAAGAAAATGAATTCGCTAATACTTCATACCCATGACTGCCTCAGGGCTAGCTTAAGGGACTGCTCTTCTTCTCTCTCTCCTGGACGGTCCGTTGGTCTAAGTTTTACTGTAACGGATACAATATCGATGTAACTCCTCAAATCCTATCTTGACCTGAGGCCCATATTCACTTAACCTTACCATAGTTACATTACTCTAGTACTGTACGAATGCTGTAGCTTCTACACAGTCACTCTAATATTTCTCTCACATGTAAGAGATATTCTGACATCGTGAACTACCATTGATGCGTCCACGAACACTTCACCCGTATCAACTGATATAATATATCGTCTACTTACCCTAATCGTGCTTATAAGACCCAGATCGCTTTTCGCCGACTCAAAGGCGGAATCGGAGCGACATCCTTTCCCTGATTCCGTTGCCAATAAATTTCTTCATCTCTGTGACGAACCATTAGGGTCGCCTGCTAATGATGTCGACGACGACGACGCTGGTGCTCTGCTGTGCGCTGCTGTCATATTCCCTCTGCTTTTAACGGTCGATCGGAGCGCCGGGAACCAGCGCAGGCCGGGCCACCGATCCATCCAGGCGGCGAGCGAGACGGCGCGCCGGCGGCGGCGGCGAGGCTCTCCACCGCCGACGGGGGAAGGCTTGAGACGGCGACTGCGCCGTACGGACGGTAAGCCGAGAATAACGATGTCTGAGCGAATTAATACTGGAGATATTAATCGCTATGAAGCAGCCTTAGCCTCCTCATCGTCGTCATCGTCACCGCCTCCTTCGCTAATATCAGCAGCACGGACACGTCCTCTATAGTGCGTGTCTACCTGCGATGGTTGAGCGTGTGGACAGCATGCTCTCAATGCACGACGGGTCTACATCTAGTCACGAGATGGATGTTATGCATTATGCAGCGGCGACGTTACTTTCGAAAGGCCGTAAAATTAGAGAGGACGGTCTTCTCTAGAACGAGACGGTGCGCCACTTGGCTTGGCTATAGGCATCAACATATTTCCTAATTATTACTCTCAACTTACACTTCGCGCTTCAAGTAGTTTTTCTTCAGTTTTGAAGACGATGATGGATATGGCTGAAGGTGTAATAAAGATAATCATAAGATGCTTTTAATGTGCTACTAAGGTACATTAACTAAACCATGAAACATTGCGGGCAATTATTGGAGTACTCCTTCTTGCATGTGGCCTTATGTCTGTAGGTGTGCGTGTTGATCTCTGTATACGTATTATATATATATGTGTGTGTAGCTGTATGTTTTGCTCTTTGTAATAATAATAATAATAATAGTAATAATAATAATAATAATAATAATAATAATAATAATAATAATAATAATAATAATAATAATAATAATAATAATAATAAATAATAATAATAATAATAATAATAATAATAATAATAATAATAATAATAATAATAATAATAATAATAATAATAATAGCCGTTCCAGACACATTGCTTTTATAATTTTATAAGTCCCTGGGGAATGAAGTACCTCAGGGCACAAAAAATATATAAAAAATAATAATAATAATAATAATAATAATAATAATAATAATAATAATAATATCTTTTCTTTACTTAAGCGCCTGACAAACGCACTGCGCTGTACATTTACATGCTATGCAATTGAAACAATCTTAACTACTAACAGAACTGCAATGCAGCCTGCAATACACGGCGCCAATAGCAGCCTACAAAGCATGTCCGTCCTACGGGACTCAAACTCGGTACCTCTTGCTCTCTACGCCAGTGTGTTATCCAATGCGCTATCGGGCCCCCTAACCAATTATAATAGATGTTCAGAATATTTTGTAGTAGAACAATTAAGCAAAATGGAAAGAGTAGAATTATCACAATAACATATTCATTCCACAGAATGAAACGCTCTGGTAGAATCATTAGAATTTAAATGTTTAATATAAACAATTTATCCAAAAATTTACAGAATTGATGCTTTTTCATTCTCCCATGGCGAAGCAAGATGCTCCTTCATGGAACAAATAGGAAGAGCATGAATATTTTAAAATCTGACGGTGACCAAATATTTAAATGATTAGAAAATTATTAATAATGGTGCCCATATAGCCTACATTAAAATAATAAAAAAACATAATGAAACTTTAATACTCAAAATTAGTGCTGTTATTGTTAAAACTAAATTGTTGTTAATTGTTAAATTTTATCACATAGATCTGATGTGACGTCACATTTCTCAGACCCACCCATATGTCACACATCGTCACAAATTTCCGACCCCCGACCCCTAGGTGCGTGACGTCATTTATGGACGGCCTCCTAGTAGGCCTAAGTGACGGCTACTGACTGAGAGTATAAATGAAGGCCTAGATAGAACACTTCAACACTCCATAACAACAATTTATCAATAAAATCTGATAAATGTCAAATATGTAATTAATTATTTAACGCTGCAGCCTGCAGCAAATGAGTAAATGTTAGAGGCCAAAATATCAGCTAGGCCAAAATATCGGGCGAAGTCCGTTTTCATCTCTCACACTCAGGGGCCGTCCATTAATGACGTCACGCAATTTTGGCCGATTTTAACCCCCTCGGTCCGTCACACTTCGTCACAAAATGTAAGACCCCCTCTGAAAATTACGTCACAAAGCTCTGACCCCCTAAAACCAAATTTCAATGGTGAAGCAAAATGCTCCATCATGGAACAAATAGGGAAAGTATGAATATTTTAAACTCTAACGGTGACCAAATATTGAAATAATTAGAAAATTATTAATAATGATGCCCATATACATTAAAATAATTAAAAAATAATTAAAATTTAATCCTCAAAGTTAGTGCTGTTATTAATAAAATTAAATTGTTGTTAATTGTTAAATTTAATAACATAGACCTGGTGTGACGTCACACTGCTCAGACCCCCCCACCCCATGTCACACATCGTCACAAATTTCCGACCCCCCTCCCCTAGGTGCGTGACGTCATTTATGGACGGCCCCTCACACAGTTTGGTTAAATCCAGCAAATGCAGGCTAACGGTCCAAATCCTACGTCTAAATTTTTGTGACATGAAAACGTCAACAACTTGGTCCAGTTGCAAATCGATTGCACTGTATTGCTGTTTTATCATTAGCTGACGATAACCTGAAAACGATTTGTGGTTAGAATGCTTTATTCATAATTATTGACTATTGATTGCTTATTATGATGTATGTACACCGGAATTCGGATTGCAGCTGGTTCAATAAAGAATATACTTCCTTACATACTTACGTAAATTCAGTGAAAACATCGAGCTAACTATTTAGGTAAAATAGATAAGTGCGTCAAAATGATGTGATGTCACGGATTCACGGTCATGTAAGCAGAGTGGAGGCGTGCCATAGATATAATGTTTTATCTATTGTGCATGCACAGTCCCAGAACCATAGATCTATCATCCATGGAATGGGGGTGAATGTTGTCTTGCTGTTGTGGCGGGTCAGTAAGCAAGCAAACAGTGTACGTAAGCATTAGTAGCCTAAACATAATTAAACCAATATAATCACTAGTGCTTCCCTGCACTTTTTGATTTCACAGAAATTTGAAGTGAGACTGAGACTTGCACCCGACATTTAGCAAATAGCAACAAAACTCGGCTAAGGGGCACGTGGTGGAGCAGGGGCCCACGGTGAACCGCACCGTTTGCACCTGTGTTAAAAACGGCCCTGATTCCTACCATTTCCATGACGTCTCTCGCCGTTCTGTTTCGAAACACCATTCTCCACAACCGTCTGACTAAAATGTCATTAGGACAGAAATGCCATAATTATAGCAAGTAAAACATTACGTAGAAAAGTAGAAGATTCACCAACAATTATGGGATATAGCGTGGATACCTCAGATGAGATGAGCGTAGGGTTGAGGTGAATTTGTTGGAATTAAGCCTGTGTTATACACATTCTGGACAATAGGTGGTGTGCTAAGAGGACTCTTTAGTACTCTATGTACTCTACTTCCGGTTTACGTTCTTCCTTGCTCGTTGTGCTAATTAAAATGTTTAAACTCTGATCAGTTCTATATCTAAATAATCCTAAAGAACTAAAGTGAACTTCAACAGAATTCACTGATGTGAACAAATGGAACTTGTATGTAACATACGGTGAGACGCGAACCAGCTGATAGGACCTGAAACTCAACCTGAAGTAGTATGTCGTATCACTAAAGAAAAGTTACCTGCAACGGTTTCCTATTGATCAATAATTCATTGTCTGATCGTGGATGTAACTAATTCAGCTTCAAGCGATTGGTCTTTGAAACGAAATGCTGATTGGAGAGCCAGAAGTAAAGAATAAGACGACAGAAGACAACAACTACGATATTAATTAATACCTTAATATTAATAAATCATGCTGGTGCGAAAAAATATGTATGCATGTATGCATCTCTGCCTCTATGCATTTGTCTATACGTATTATGTGTCTACGTAATTATGTCTGTAATGCATGTATGTATCTATTTACATCTCTATTAATATACCGGGGTATGCATGTATTTATATATGTATAATATATGCATCGATGCAATTATGCATGCGTGTATGCATGTAGGTAAGTATTATATATGTATGTATCGGAGTTTTTATGCAAGTATATAATACATATTTAAGTACCTATGTTTCGATGTACAATTGTACATGTATTTATGTAATTTATGTATCCATATAATCATGTCTATGCATGTATGTACTTATCTATCTCTGTATGCATGTCACTATGTATGCATGTATACATGTAATCATGTATGTATATGTGTGTCAACATGTTTGCATGTATCTATATATGTATGTTTGTATTTATGTACGTTCCTAGGTATACATATCGCCTTTTTTAATCTCCTGTACCAAAACTACTTCGCATAGACGGAAGAGGAAGAATAGGAGACTGAAGTGTCAATTGAGGAACTGAGCACGAGGAGGAAGAGGAGGTGAGGAGGAGAAGGAGAAGAAGGTGGATAAGGTGGAGGAGAAGATGGTGGAGGCGGAGGAAGTGGTTGAGGAGGAGGAGAAGGAGAAGGAGGTGGAGAAGGTGGAGGAGAAGAAGGTGAGGGAGAAGAAGGAGGTGAGGAGGAGGAGAAGGAGAAGGAGGTGGAGAAGGTGGAGGAGAAGAAAATGAGGGAGAAGGAGGAGGTGAGGAGGAGGAGAAGGAGAAGGAGGTGGAGAAGGTGAAGGAGAAGGAGAAGAAGGTGAGGAGGAGGAGAAGGAGAAGGAGAATAAGAAGGTGGGGAGGAGGAGGTGATGGAGAAGAAGAGGATGGAGGCGGAGGAAGTGGTTGAGGAGTTGGAGGAGAAGGTGGAGCAGGAGGAGTTGGAGGAGGAAAGGGTGGAGGAGGGACCGCAGAGGATTGGCGACGAGGAGGCAATGGAAGGAATATGAAAAGCAATGTCACATAATACGACATTCAATTTCTCATGTCATCGTCTATCGACTGTCTGTCCTGATGAATACCCTCTGGCAAGCGCCATCATATCTCTGTGTGATCACCTGCGTGTGTCTGTCTGTCTGTCGGCCTGCCCATCCTTGTGCCTGTGCCCGTCAGCGTATGCCTGCCTCAGCTCTTATGTGTGTCTATGTCGATGTGTGCGCGTCCGTTGAATGCGCGTACATAATATGCTTGTTTGGTAGCACATGTGTCTGGTTGTGTGCACTTGGGTCATTCTGCAGAGTGGTTGTCTATCTTTGCGTAGCAATTGGCCATTGAACGACTTATTCCAGTCAATGGCGAGATAGGCAAGGAGGAAAACAGTGAAGGAGGAGGCACAAAGGTTGAGAAGGAGGCAGATACCTGTAATGAAGATAGTTCATTCATTCATTCAGAGCATTTAAAAACACTTATTAGGCTAGCATTTAAAGGGCAGTAGAGTCATAGAATTGGCTAAACATGCATTTAAATCATTTTAATACATATTTGAGGAATTTAGGTGATCGAAAATGAAAAAGAGAAATAATTAACAAATTTGGCACCGGTCCTCCTGCAGTGGAAAAATTCCTGCTGGTTCGTGACACTGAAAAGTTGGGGAAGCACTGGATTAGACGACATCCATTTCTGCACTTCTACCACAGTGACCCTTGTATAAGATACAGACTAATGTGAATCAGATGGATGGCACAATGTGGGCTAGCACTTCTTTTATATAGACATTAATACATAAATGTAGCGAAAGCACTAATCTTTTATGTAGTATGTCTCTACAAATTGCTTGCAACTTGTGTCTGTACAGTCGACTGATTCACATAAATTGTTGTAGAGAAGTGAACACATTGCCGACACCTGCAACATTAGGTGGTGAACAAATTATGATTCTATGTTTGTAGACAGATTCTATGCACTATCTTTGCAGGGAGTGTGGAGGCCAGAATAAATGTAAATAAATGCAAATATAGGCTAGACGTTTTTCTATCGCGACCGTATGGCCTCGAGTCTGCTCATTTTTCAATGAAATAATCGGGTTAGTTCCTGCTGTACATTTGAGTGGGTGCCACGTCTTATAAGGTACCCGTATACGAACCGTACTAGAGCGACCGCATGACCTGGACCCTGTTCATTTTTCAATGAATTGATCGGGTGAGATCCTTTATCACCGCTGTCCGTTTGAGTGGGTGCCACGGCATCTAAGGTCCCCTTATACGGACCGTGCCAGCCCGAAATTGAAATCTCTGATCGATACAGGGGAGCGGTATACGGAAGGTCGGGAATTGCGTAGGGAGTGAGGGAGATGAGAGGGGATGGGTGCCATCTCTTTTGCCCGATTTTGCATATAATTTGGACGTGGACGACGATTATTTCTGGCGCTGCTTATCGTGATGCAGCTCCATCGTTCGAGGTATCAATCACATCGAGTTGACGTTCAGCCGAAAGTAATTACCTTCCTTTCTTGCTCTGACGTCCGTCCCTTCCCTCTTCCCTTCCCTCTTCCCTTCCCTCGTCCTTTCCCTCTTCCCTTCCGTCGTCCTTTGGTTCGTCCTTTCGCTCGGCGACGGAATATGTTTAATGCGTTTTAAAGATCAGTCGCCGTCGGTCGGCGCATAGTCCGTGTTTCGAATTTTGAAATCGCCAGCGACCAAGTGGATGGATGGAACAACGGAAGAGAGATGGAGTGATGGAGAGAGATGGAGAGAGAGATGCGATGAAAGGGAATGACGATAGAGAGATGTATATGAAACGGGCGACGGAATTAGAGATGAAGGCAGAGATAGAGAGGGATAGAGAGAGACACAGAGAGGATAGAGAGAGAGAGAGAGAGAGAGAGAGAGAGAGAGAGAGAGAGAGAGAGAGAGAGAGAGAGAGAGAGAGAGAGAGAGAGAGAGAGGTAGAAACACAGGCAGACAAAGAAGGGGTCTGACATAGGCAGGGGCAGAGAGAGAGAGAGAGAGAGAGAGAGAGAGAGAGAGAGAGAGAGAGAGAGCCAGAGAGAGAGACAGGTACAGACATAGACGGACAAAGAAGGGTCTACCAGAGGGAGAGCTATAGGCAGATAGACAGAGACAGAGAGAGACAAACAGAGAGACATTTGAGAAGACATCCGGATTTACAGATAGTCCGATGATCTACGCCACTGAGGAATTCATATCGGCCTAAAGGGATTTTAGTCTCAGTGCGCTAACTGCGGAAGACGATGAATTTATTTCTCGTGTTCCTAAGACTGGCTTTTCTGTATGCATGGCTGCCACCTGGCGTAAGAAATTGTCAGTGAAAAGCTATCGACCTCCTCTCTCTGAACTCTGGTAGCAAACAAATCTTAAATCTATCGTAGCTGTATGTTTACTTGCTTCTGCATGCATGCACCAATAGTTTTTGAATTTCATTCTATATAGTTACGCTGATTATGATTTTGCTTGATCTCTTTCAGTTGATCTAATCCTACCTTACAACATAATGGTCGAATAGTTAAAGATAAGCTTAGATAAGCTGTAGACATTTCAACTTTAGATAAGGTAAGGGCCTATGTGTATGTAGGCCTACATTTGTGTAGTAACTTGATATTTAGATGGTATATTTATAGGCTACATATTTATGTTGCCATTTCAGATTTAGATTAGGTATATTTATTAATTAGGCTACCAAAGAAAAGTTCGCACGAGGCCTAGTGTCAGTGAAATTGATCAATAGTGATAATATTATATTCGTTTATTGAGAAAGACAACTCTGATTGGCACACCGCAATCAGTTACAATGCCAAATAGTTTAATGACAGATTGATGCGCAAAGCGCTTCTTAAGGGAAGAGCTTCGTAAATGAATTGCAATTACGATAACACATTGGCGTTACTAATACTATGTGAACATTGAAAAGGTGAGTTATTATTATTATTGTTTCAGCCGAAATTTCACGCATTCTCCTTTTTGTTACAGACTTTATACTCTCAATGCTCTGAGTTGGAAGTCATTAAAACACGGTGTAGAAACTTGTGAGTGCATGCGTGATAATACCAATGCTAATTGCAATTAGTAACTTCTATCAAGCCAGTGTCTAATGCACAAGGCTCCACCGTTGGCATACCAAAACCAAGCCAAACATCAGACCATTACGCGCTGTAGTGTCCGTAAAACAGAGAAACAGCGTGTGGTGGAACTGGAAAAGCAATTTGAAAGAGGTAAGACGTATTACGATAAACACAAAAATTATGTATTCATACTGACTTAATTGAATAGCTGTTTGAAATTAATGTGCTTTAGAAGGATATACTATCAAGTGGATATGCTAGTAATTTAAGTGTGCAAACAGCTTCAGAGAAATGATCTAGAGATGATGAGAAAGAAAACTACGATTTCGACATTTACTGCAAAATCTGACACTCAGCAGGTATGCTCTTTCAGACTATGGCAATATATTTATCAAGATATGCAGGTAGCAGTTTTCTGTCAACTGTGCACACAGTTTAATCAATCATCTAATAGATTCATTACTCTTCTGCACCAGTCCTACTCCTACGGACAGTTGAGCGGTAGTTCTGAGAGGTAGAGTGCAGATGGTGCTAATTGAGCGTTACGATGAAGTGTGCGTTTATTGAACCAAATGTTGGTTAAAGGTGCACTCAGAGAGGCAGTAGCGGTTATTACTACTGCTGAAGAGTGTGTTCCTGGTCGAACATGGCAAGTGGTAAATAGTATGAAATTATATTTTTGACACAATAGTGACCCATAAGAATTTTGTGATGTAGGGCCTACTGCAAAGTGCTATTAGTATCAATGGAAATGTATTTAGTTGAAATTACAAAGAAATATTGTGATGGTGATGAAGAAGGAGGGGAGGAGAAGGAAATGAAGGAGAAGTAGAAGAAGACAAAGAGAAGGCGAAGAGGAGACGAATAGAAGACGAGGAGGTGGGTGAAGAAAAGACGAAGAGAAGACGCAGAGAAGACGAAGAGAAGACGCAGAGAAGAGAAGAGAAAACGGAGAAGTAAAAGAACAAAGGTAGGAAAGGAAGGGGAAGAAAAGATAAATTTAGATCGGTAGAAGTGGATGAAGAAGAACAAAAAGAGCAGGAAATGGAGCTTGTAGAAAAGAAGAAGTAGAACTAGAATGAGATATTGGATTAGAAATAATAACGGGGCGACATAGACGAGCGTCATAAAGCGTCGCTGACCTCTCCTGGACTCAGCCACTGTTTTATCGGAAACATGGGAATCCCTTAACGACGTAGCAATGACCACGTGACGCTGACTTCGTGAATTTGACGTTGAAGACGACCACAATGACGACGACAACGACCATGTCAATGACAACAACGATGACTATGACGATGACAATGACAACAACGTTGACGATGACGACGACTATGTCAATGACAACAACGATGACGATGATTAAGTGACAACAAGGTTGACTGTGACAACGACTGTGTCAAAAATAATGACGATGACGATAACTAAGTCAATGACAACAACGTTGACGATGACTAAATCAATGACAGCAACGTTAACGATGACGATGACTATGTCAATGACAATGACGATGACGATAACTAAGTCAATGACAATGACGATGACGATGACTATGTCAATGCCAACAGAGATGACGACGACTAAGTCAATCACAAAAAGTATGACGATGACGACGACTATCTTGCCACGAGTGAAAGAGAGCTTGAGTGTTAGCCTAATTGGCTGGTGAG
>JACEVL010000675.1:52500-57500 GCA_020284085.1 Aporrectodea caliginosa
TTTCCAAGAGGTCAAGTTCCTGAAAGCCGCAACAGTTGAAAGAGAACATTGGTTACGTGAGAATAGATGAACAGAAGTGAAAAGGATAGAAACTTAATAGCGATTAATTTGTCATTATCTATCATGCACTAATGACTTTGTTAAAGGTTCTTTTACTTTGGGCTAGTAATCGTCCCAGGAACGTTGCCAACCTAAACTATTTGGATTAGATGGTGGATGTCGAAACAAGCGCAAAGAAAGAAAAGTAGATAAACGAAGAAAAGATTGAGAATTAACAAAATAAGGAGAAAACGAAGATGAGAAAGAGTCAGAGAATTGCAACACAAAAGAACGACTAAAGAGTAGGAGCAGTGTGATTCTCGTTAACGATAACGGTTAAAAAAAATTAATGTTCGATCGACGAAAATAAAATTACTCTGAAAAATGTAACTGAATTACAAATTACTTTGAGACATGAAATATTTTCAAATTACAAGATACATGGGCAAATGTTAGCGGTAACTGACACTAAAAATATAATTAACTATAACTTTAACTATGGCGAAAATAAGACTAACGAAAATTCATCAAAAATCTGTATGGAGAATCACACTGAGTAGAAAGGACGACGATAAGACATTGGAGTAATAGAAATAGGATAGGAATTAGCAGAAGAATAGTGACGCAGAGAAAGAGAGAGGGAAAATAATTGAGAAGGAACAGAGAAGAAGGCTGCGGGCGACATGGGACGAGAGGAGGAATGCTTAGAGAAGGAAGAGGGAGAAGAGAAAGGCAATCATCAAAACGGTGACAATAATTATTTTCGATGGGTTTCATTGGTCGAATAATAGGAGGGAATTGTCGGAGTCAGTCGAGCGGAAGACGAAGTCAATGGACTTCGCCTGTCTGCTGTCCAACCGAGATAACTCTGTCTGGCAGCAGAACTACACTGGCCGATGGTCGACCAGCACCACCACCGCTGCTGCCATTGCATTGGAAATACGCCGACAGTGTTGTACGCAGAGGACAAAAGGAAGAGGAAAAGGAGGAGGAAGAGGAGGAGGACTGGAAGAAGAGGACAGATAAAGAAGAAAGAAGTAGAGAGATGAGGATGGACCTGATATAAGCAGGGCTAAAAGAGGAGGAATAGGATGGAGGGAATAGGAAGATAGAGAGAAGATTGCACAGTATGAGCAGGGCTGAGGCAGGAGGAAAGGAAGTAGGAGTAGGTGAGGAGGAAGAGAAGGATAGATAAAGAAGAAAGAAGTAGAGAGATGAGGATGGAGCTGATAATAAGCTGAATTGAGAGAGGAGGAATAGGATGGACAGAATAGGAAGATAGAGGATTATATGAGCAGAGCTGAGACAAGAGGATGGATGGAGCGATAGACAGACAGACAGACAGACAGACAGACAGACAGACAGACAGACAGACAAATAGATAGATAGATAGATAGATAGATAGATAGATAGATAGATAGATAGATAGATAGATAGATAGATAGATAGATAGATAGATAGATAGATAGATACATACATACATACATACATACATACATACATACATACATACATACATACATACATACATACATACATACATACATACATACATACATACATACATACATACATACATACATACATACATACATACATACATACATACATACATACATACATACATACATACATACATACATACATACATAGAGAGATACATAGATTGACAGACAGATAGACAGACAGATAGGCAGCAGAGTTCAGTTAAAAGAGAGAGGAAAGTAGATAAAAGAGAAGGATGAAAGGAACACACAGATTGAAAAACAGAACTGAGATAGGAATATATAAACTATTATTTTATTTTGATAGAGACAGAAGTAGAATAAGGTTAGAGAGAGGAGGAGTATGATAGAAAGGGAGACGGGGGAGTACCGACATAGCTTGAACAGGAACAACACAGAAAGAGTACAGGCCGAACAGGAGGAAGCAGCAAAAGAGGAAGGAGGAAGGCATCAAAGAGGATCAAAGAAGAGTGAGTAGTGAAAGAGCAATATCAAACAGAGGACTAAGGTTGGGACAGAGGATGATAAATATGAAGCAGAAGGACTCTGAACGAGGTTCAAGAGAGACAGATCGAGGGAGATCGTCTTCTTGTCGATGAATAATGAGGTACGAACGATGCAAGCTAGGAATGCAAAAGACAGAGGAAAGGTTGTGGTGCAGATATGACTAAGAAGGGTAAATGGATCGAGAGAGGATTTTAGATGTAAGGGAGAACGAAAGAACGCGTGGAATGAAGGGTGGAACAGAGGACGATTATCAGCCAGCAGAAATACGAATAGGACCAGATAAGGATAGAAACAAAAGGATGAATATTATTATTTTAACAAATAGGAAAATGGAAAGGACACAAATGATTCAGCATGTAAGTCTGGGCTTGAAATACGACGAGTGAGAAACAAGAGAAGGAGGAGGAGACGGAGGAAGAAAATAGTGGAAATAGAATCACAAAGCTTTACAATTTAATTGTTTGTACATGTAATTTGTTGTCAAGAACGACAGAAAGACTGAAGCATAAAACAGGTGCGACGCACGTGTGGAATAGGGGAATGATCGCACTGGATGACCGGACTTACTTATGCGAACAGATGGACGGACACTTTGGTGCATAGAGGAACACAAAGAAGCTCAACGATACAGCGCGAGAGAATAGTATGATTAAATGGAGTAGAATAGAAGAACAGTGAGAATGAGAGAAGAGAAAATAAGAGAAGGGAAGAGAAGGGAAGATAAGATCAGAGAAGAGAAGGTAAGAGGATGTAAGAGAAGAGAAGGTCGGAGAAGAGAAGAGAAGAGACGATAAGAGAAGAGAAGATAAGAGAAGAGAAGGTAAGAGAAGAGAAGAGAAGATAACAGAAGGTAAGAGAAGGTAAGAGAAGAGAAGAGAGCATAAGGGAAGAGAAAAGAAGTGAAGAGAAGAGAAAGGAAGAGGAGAAAAGAGAAGTGAAGTGAAGTGAAGAGAAAGAAGATAAAAGCAAGAAGAGAAGTGATAATAAGAGGAGGGAAGAAAAGAGAAGGGAAGACATAAGGAAGAGAAGTGAAGAGAGGGAAAAGGAGAGAAGAGGACAGTATAGAGGAGACGAGAGGAGAGAAGAGCAGATAGCGAAGTACTGTCATTGCTGCATCTGCCTTTGCTTCTGTTCCCTGGGTCGTCTGTGTTAGTTCTGTCAGTGGAAGAGCATTCGGCTGTTGCCGACAGCCAATCGATATGACCAAGTCCGTGACCGATTGAAGACGGCGATGACCTGTCCACGAAAGATGGATGACCATCGAGCCATATAAACTCACAATAACGGAGACCGCATCGAGTACTACTACTGCAGCACGGCCACATACACACTAGTAACACAGGGCCCATACTCAACTGTTGAGCTCTACCGTACATCTGCTATGAATCTATGATAGCCCAGAATCCAACTCTCATCCGGATCCTTGCAAGATAAACTGCTGAGTCATTTGCGAATTCCATCGCGCGCATGCGTATCTCTGTTCAGGCATCTTCCGTTTCCGGTATAGGGCTAAGAAGAATCGATTTCGAGAGAGATACTCTTGCTGAACGAACGAAGCCCTTGTATTTGTAAAAGAATCTTAGTTATCCAGTAATAACAGCTTTTACTTCCTATGTGAGGGGAACGCAAGTGACATGCAGAAGACCAAATCATCCTCCCAGACCTTCAAAGTGAGACTAGTGGCTTTAGATGAAGAGCAGAAGACCCTAACATCCTCTCAGACCTTCAAATATGAGACTGGTGACCAACATTGTTTGTGAAATGGAGCAATACCTAACGGCTAATTGAACACATATTAAGCCTGAGGAGGTGGCATTTTGTTCTCGTTTTTGACTATGTTCGTCACATGCGATCGATAGCATACCTCACCGCCATTGGACCTGTCTACCACTATTCAGTTGTGATAGTTTCCCAGTTGGACAGTTGCGCCTCAGACCTACAAACCCGTATTCGTATACTGGGGAAACTTTCTGTCGGTGAAGGAAGGGTATGAAGGGTTATGGCGTGGCATCTGCCGTCAAACATGAAGAAGTCCTGCAACCAATCGAAAGCCCGTTCAGCGCCTATGCCTGGCTCAAGAGTTTTCCGTGAGCTGCAAGAGACAGACTTCTGACGGTGCAGCAATCGTGTGTCGCGGGCGTCGTCGTTTCTCATCCTCTATGCAATGCAGTACAAGAATAGCTGGATGTGATTCTGTTGGATCTACGTGTTTGCAGGGACCCACAACAACTAGTGACGTTTCTAGTAATAACCTGAGCATTTGCTTGCCAGTCCATGAAATTTCTGTTCTTGATTTCTTGATTTCTGTTCTTCATACCTAGAGTCCTCTTTGCTAGTGTTCAATGACTATGTCCATTACTCATTATTTTGAACATTATGGTCAACTGCGTAATGATTAAAACTAAACACCTATTATTTTCTATTAACTCTTTGACATTGTTACTGATTGCTGCGTGCCAATCAGAGTTGTCTTTCTCAATGAAAGAATATAATTATTATGACATTTAACATCGTCTAGGTAATCTGAGCATTGCTTGCCAGCCCATGACATTTCTGTTCTTGATGACATTTAACATCGTCTAGGTAATGCATCCGATTATTTGCTCTTGAAGAGGTGTAACATAAATTTATAATTAAACTTACAAAGGGAGGAAATAATACGTCAGTCACAGCAGGCTACATCTTTCAAAGTAAGACTATAATGTATGTTTATCCGGAAGAGATATCATACACCCGTCAGGTGATCTTTTAGGTATTCCATAAGCACTGCGAGAAAAACAATATTTACCACGTATTGGACTTGATGCCATATACATTATACACAGGCATTGCTGAAAGGTCTTTCCTTTGCAAAGAGATTTAAGAGGAAACAGGTAAATCAGTTCAACTCACCCGGCTTCAGTTTCCAATTAATCAACAGTGCTTGCCCCTAATGGCGGAGCATAAATT